>SNQJ01S0116064.1:0-27933 GCA_010110895.2 Picea sitchensis | reverse complement strand
ACCAACCATTATGTGTGATGGTTGGTGAAATTTCCCTTGTAAGGATGGTTGGGAGCTTGTTCCTTGTGAAGATGGTGGGGATCTTCCTCCTTGTGGTGGAGGGATTGTTTGTGATTTCTGTTGGGTATTGGTGCCCAACAAAGTATATCCAAGGAATGTTGATCCTAGGACCGTGGCACTTACTGGTGTATGTGAAGGTTTTATTGATGTATCAACCAAGTGGGGGACACCTCCCAAAATTGGGGGGATATTTTACAAACATCTAGAATGGAGAGGATTTTTTGGTTCCCCTATGATTCTAGAATATGTGTGGATGTGTGATGGTGATAATGAAAAGAACTGATAGAATAAATTCTTTATAAATTACCAAAACAATGTATTCATAAACTGCATCAATCAAATGGTCACAAACACACAGAATATAACAATGTAAATTGGTAGTTTGGTTGGTTTTTCTGACTCCACATGGGGGAATATCAAAAGGTCATGCATATGTCATGTCCAATGTAATTTCCTTCTTCTAAAATAGCATTGGACCTCCAAAAAATCACTCGACAGTGGGGCTAAACCCCACTTGAGGAGATAGTAGTGAAGGGATGAACAATCAATTATAATGAGGGGTGAAGGGGGCATATCCTAAAAGTACTCATGATATTTCCCAAAAAATGTTCAAAATATGACTGAGGTGAGATTGCAACCCACAAACTCCACCTTGGGTAGAAAAACCTAGAGTTTTTCCACTAATTCACCTCAATCAAGCACAACATTTAGATTTTCGGCCTCATAAATTGGTCATAGGATGGATGCTTTCCAAGGGTTGGCTGACCCAAGGAGGCACTCATAAAACAACTAGACCTCAGCCTTCGATCCTTCAGGGGTTTTTTCCTACCTTATGGTGTAGGAATGCTTCAATGGGAGGATTTTGGTATCCTAATTCACAACTTTCTAAGTTTCAAGTGAGAAATGATGATGGGGAGTTATTTGGATGGATATCCCCAAAATCGTAACTTAGACTACCAAATTCTTTTGTGTTCCTCATGTGGAGGTTATAAAATGGGTAGATTATGGTTTCTTTTAGATTTTGAAAGTGGGTTGTGAAGTTGGGGTCATGGACCACCTTCCTTTATTAAGAGTTGTGTGAGAAAAATATGTTTCCAAACACGTGAGTCCCTTCTGATTCTCTGAGATTGCTTATGGGAATGAGGAGAAGATCATACTACAATATCAAGTCTCCAAAAAATAATTCTTGGATATGTGATGATGTGTGCAGGAACTGATAGTGAGTGATGAATTTTTAATAAGTTAAGTGAGAAAATTTTGGCATGTGGACATATCTTGGTCCTTTACAATGGTTGCTTACTTCTAACTTACTATGTTTCACAAACAATCCTTGTTGAAAATGAAAAATCCCTAAGTAAATAGCATGGTGGACATATGCGTCCTTAATTTTGAGCTTTAATCTCCCTAGGATGTTTTTTAATATAAGAAATCTTTGAAACTATTTCTAGATTGTAAACATGTGGGCATGTGTGGGACCTTATAATGCTTTAAACTTCCTAATTGAGTTTCTCTAGAAATTTGAAACTATCCTAATATTTTTCACATGTGGGCACTTGTGGGCCCTTATGTTTCTTTAAGATTAAATTTCAACAAACAATCCAAGAGGTATTGGCCTCTCCTAGAGATTAATTTTATCAAGGGAGATGAAGACTTCTCTAGGAAACCTCCTTTTTTGATTTCCAAGATAAAAATATGGTGCGAGGAAAGTGCATACTCCAAGATCCCCTAAATAAGTTTCTAGTCCTGAATTAATGTGATGAGTTTGTAAAAGAAAAGAAACTATTGAAATTCACATGCTAAAATTTAATCCATCCCTGTGGTAAATAAGGAAGTACAATATGCAAAGGTTGTTTTTAGCCTAAATGTCTATGTGTGGTATAAGATATCTATGCAAGAGTGAATCTCAAGCATGTTATTGATGTCTTTTACAACAATGCATAAATAAAATATAATCTACATGGTGGAAATGGGCTTCTAAAGCCCTACCATTTTGCAAAATAGTGAACAATGTGTGGCTAAACAAAGAACAGTCACACACAACATGCAAAGTGCATGTCAAGAGGGTTATGACAAAGTGTGGTAATGTGTAGAATGCGCATCTGTTCAACCCAAACCTACGCACATGCAGGAAAATGGTGGGATGAAAATTTTGACCGTCTTATCTCAAACATAATTTGAATTATGTTGTCTGAGTGTGTGGCTAGGCTGGTTCTGGGTCCTACAAACAACATAAAGTGGGAGAAACAAATCTAGAAATCCTACTTGAGGACGAATTGTGATTCAAATCCGCAGTACGGTCGCCAAACGGTTTGGTTTATTTTTTCACAAGAGTGAGTAAAAGAGAGTCCCTAAACTACCCTAGTAAGATAACAAGGCAAAACATAAAGATGGTTAGCAATTTAGTAGACCTACAAGTTAGAAAACAAGATACACAACTAACATATATCAACTAATAATAAGAAACAAACCAAACTAAAATAAATAAGTGATCCATGAAATTGAACACATGAAATGGTTACCCAATAGAGCTGAATCTTCGAATTGAGTGCACCAAGAGGAGAAACATGGGAAAATGAATCCATTATTCCTCCTAAGGGAGGGTCCTTTGATCCCTCAAAAACTAGAGCTATCACTCTCCAATGGTGAGTATACAATGGTGAAAAATACCCAAGGCTTAGCTTCACAAGAGGTGTAAATATTGTTCAATGCTACACTTGCTCAAACTTAAGGCTCAAGAGAAATATGACTTTCTCCAAGAGACTTTGAACAACATAACAATGTTACGGATTCTTATTATTTTTTGTACAATGATCATTTATTTATAGAAGGATGGAAAGATGTTTCTCAACTATTTACAATTGTGAATGGGAGACCTTTGGAGGTACCTCCCATCCCTTTCAGTGATCCCACGAAAGAATTTGGGGGCCATTTTGGGTATGGGTAAGATACACTCCATCACATAAGTGGTTGAAGCCTGAACACAATCATCAATGTGTTGTTTATGCATCCCTGCGGGTTTTTCGACTGTCAGTCGCGCACTTTGTGCATTGTGCACATTGTACACTGTGTTATCCCACATGGATGTGTGTGCACTTCTTTTGTTGAATACATGTGGAACTTCAGAACCATTTTGTATAGTTTTGTGGGTATCTTTCCAAATTGAATGTGATCCTTCTAAAATTATGGGTAGTATCTTGTGCTTGGTTTTTTCATCCATTGTCTGTATTTATCTGGGCAATGTTTTGGTGATAACACTCACTACTCTCCATACTTAGACATATTTTTTTTAATCCTCCATGCCATAGCTATATTTAACTATTTTCCACGCCTAACGATTTCCATACTTATCCCATTTCCATTTTCATTATCCACTTAATTCATTTTTATAATTCATTTCCACGTTCATGTTCATAATTCATTTTTATTTTTCATTTTTCATTTACCATTTTACACTTCCTATTTCATTTTTGTTTCCATTTTCAATTTTTCATATCTCCATTTTCTTTTTTCTATATTTCATATTTAATTTCTATTTTCTTATTATCATGTAACTCTATGAATTACCTCCCCAACACTTAGTCATTTTTCATGACTTACCATGTTTTACTCTTCTTTACACCAAGTATTCCATTTCTCATTACCCAAATTGCACCCTCATTAAGTTTTATACTTAGTATATTTTTTTAATGTAGGAGACCATACCCTCATTTTCACTTCCACTTCCACGTGACTTATAAGCCGCATGAATTATCACCCACGTGACTTATATTATTTCTTTAATCCTTTCCTGATCCATTTTTGTAACTCCACGAACACTTCATTTAATTTTTAATATCATTTCTTATCATAAATTTCTTCTCCCTTTTCGTGGACCTACCATATTGGGACATGTGGCAGTTACGTGGACCTATCCCTTGGTGAAATGTGGCAATTATGTGGACCTACCCCCAGGTGACACATGGACGGACATAGATGAATGGAAAATGATTTGGTAGGTAATTGGGTGGTTATTAGACCTGATGTGTCATGAAATCATAGGTTGACTAGGCAATGATTGGGCAATGATTAGGCAACCAAACTATTACCAAAACATTAATTTTTCTACTACATGAGAGATACACTAAGAATTTCATAAGATACTTTATTTCACACATGAATGATAGAGGAGACATATTAATTATAAAAAAATTTCCCTTCTCAAATGAATGTGGGACTAAAAGTGGTGGAATCAAATCAAGGGACAAGATTTACCCACGAACCAAATCGATACTGGCAGAGTATCTTCCTTCTGGAGCTCATAATGCTTGATCCATACATCCATTTTGGACAAATGATACCTCATTGGAAAGGTAATTTGAGAAGGAAGACAATGTGACAGGTTTCAATGAATGAATTGTCGCATAATTTTTATATAAATTAAAATAAAATTCAACTGTCTTTTCATAGCTTTCTGGTAAATCTATTTGGACCCTCGACTGCCCAATGCTATAATTTGAGATAGAGACCTGACAATTTTTCTCAACATGGATCCTTGGAAGTCCATAATAATGAATATTATTTCTATAATGGTTTCCACATTCGATAAGTCACTTATCATGCTCAAAAAATTAAAATACAATTAATTTGTTTCAGGTAGTTAGCTTCAAATTTTGGAAATACAATTTTATTAAATAAATTTTATAAAAAGGAGAAGTGGGTCCCAAGTAGGAGAAAAAATTTCCATGACCTGATTCATTAATAAGTGTGTAATAAATCATTAATTTAAAGTATCTAATCCTTATTGCAAAAAGAAGAACAACGTTGGTGTTGGAAGATTGGTTGTTGTCATTGATGTCAACCCTAGTCATGGGTTTTGGACTGCACGATTGATGAAGGTATTTGGACATGAAGAAAAATGCACATATAGATAAAAAAACCCATGGATGGATAGTATACATCATGTTGTTTCCAGTGGTGTGTGACACGTCACATGGATCCTCATGGTTGAGGAGAAATGAATTTTTGAAGATGACAAAGTGAATTGAGGAAGGAAGTACATGTAGGCCCTGAAGATACTTAAAGAAAATAATTACAAAATAAGAAAGTGTCAGGTCAGACCTAATGTTAAAAGGAAGTGACATAAATGGTATAAATACATATCATTATACATTCATTTGATACACAAGTCAAATTTCAGAAGAAATCATAAGTAAAGAAGGTCAGATTTCAAGGGAGGATGAAGTCTTTTGGTGATGTGTTCTAAGGTATGTTATTTTCAGGTAATCTTACCATTTTCTCTATAATTTTCTTTCTAGAATGAATCATATGATTAACTTGGTATGGTATTGATAAGACATATAAAGGTACTTTTGGTAAAATTTTCATCTCTTGATTCACCATAATTATGGAGATACACTCTGTGGAAGATAGGGGTTTTGACCGGTCATGAACCTAGTCAATAAACCGGTGTTCTAGGTAAAACAGTCATAACTTATTCATAGAGAATCCAAATGAAGTGGGAAAAATTGCATTGGAAAGAATACAAACTGTAGTTTCATGTGTATGAGTTTCAGAATATGATATTAAATATTGAGCGTAGAGAATTCTGTACAAGTTCTGTCTCCTAAATAAACCAGAATTGAACAAGGCCTACCATTCTCTCTATAACTTGTTTTTGGGGAGAATTCAAGGAGTGAAACTTGGAGAAGTTTCAGAGAATACATTAAGTAATATTATCTATAGGATCTGATTATTCCAAGAATTGAATAATTTCATAAATTGAAGAAGTCTCAAGAAGCATTATCATGTTCTATGTGATGGTTGGTTGATGGTGATGATTTAATGTAAATTTTTATTATCTCTCATATATTCTTGGGTGGAAGGAAGGGGCAAGGATGGAGAGTTTAAATATCTCTTTATATTGGAGGATTGTATCTTCCTCTTGGAGGTTTATCCCTCTCTTTATATTTGGAAGTTGTAGCTACCTTTGGAAGTCATTACTTCCCATGAACAATAACTATTGATTATTTCTCATATATTGTACATGGTGTATTGTGGTGTATTGGTGTAACTCTTATACTATTGTTCATTTATCATTGGATATAATTGAATGGTTTAAGTATAAGTTGAAAAATGTTTTAAATTGTACTTGATACTGATTCACCCCCCTCTCAGTATCAACAATTGGTATCAGAGCAGGTTACCTTTAGTACAGTGTAACCACTAGAAGGAAGATCCTATGCAGAAATGGAAGACAACATTCCAAATGGGATTCCACCATTTGATGGAATCAATTTTGAATAATGGAGTAACATAATGGAAACTTACTTGAAATCTCTTGGGGAATATGTTTGGTTCTCAATTTCTTCAGTATACAATGCTTTGAAGAAACCAAAGACTGTAGCTCAGAAGGAAGCAAAAAGGAACAACAAATTGCTAATAGATGTCATCCTAGATGGATTGATAGAATCAATTAAATCCAAGGTGGGATCATGTTCATCAACAACAGATCTTTGGTACAAACTACAAGACCTTTATTCAAGGGAAGAAGCAGAAGAAGAAGAAGAAGAAGAAGAAGTTGAAGCAAATTACAACATCTTAGATTTCAAAGAAGAAAATAGAGGTCAATTATTTTGCTTTAATTGTGAAGGAGTAGGACATGTTTAATTTGAATGTACTCATCCAAGGATTGAAAGAGATGAAATGTACTCATCCAAGGATTGAAAGAGATGAAACTAAAGAAGAAAATCATGAAGAAATTATTCAACAAGAAGATGAGAATCTTAAAAATTGAAGCATGTTGAGATTGAAAACAGCAACCTCAAAGACACGCAAACAAAACTAACAAGTGAATTGGTTAATTGTGAAAATACAAATAAGATTGAAGAAACCATTAGAAGATCTCTTTGAGAAACTAAGAAAAGAAAACCATTTCCTTAAAAACTCTACTCGGAGAAGAAACAAGAAGAATAGTAGAAGTGAAGAAGGTCCAAATGATGAAGAAAGAAGAAGATTGTGAGAAACTCTGAACAATAAGTTGTCTCATTGAGGAAGATCTCAAGAAACTCTCACTTCCAAAAGACTTAACACACATTGGATGCATGGGTGAAACTCATACAAAGAAGATGAAATACCAACAAGAAGGTTGAAGAAAAGCTACGCATGTGCTGATGAGAAGTGGACCGGGATACCAGAAAGAGGAATGATTACAAAAGAGATGAATATACAAGAAGACCTCCTACATTGAGGAATCAAAGAAGCTTCAACCAATATGAAGGAAACTACGTAAGAGTAGATCATGAACCCATATGAACTACATCACAAAGAAGGCCAAGCATCTAAGCAGTATCAAAATTTCTCTTGGTCATTGTTATACTTGCAAATATTTGGACATAAGGCACCACTGCATAATCAATGAAGGGAACAAATACACAAGAAACAACATGAATGTTGTAAATAGAAGATATGCAAATAATCGTGGATTTGTCAACAAAATTATAATTCATTTTCTCCACATTGATGGAAAAAATATTGTATGCTACAATGTAATTATCTTGGTCACAAAGCATCGATTGTAGATATATGAATGAATATGTCCCTATGCCAACCACAAGATGGAGAAGGGAAAGAGATTCCAAACAATGAAGATTTTCAATAGCATTAACCAAGAAGAATGTAAAGAAGAATATGAATGTAACATAGACAATGGATGTTCTTCAAATACGACCGGATCAAGACATATTCATCAGATTGAAGAGAAAGGCTAGCAATGTTGCATTTGGATATGACTAATCCGGCCAAAACACTTGGAGAAGGTGTAGTAGATCTTGAATAAAAAATGTAAAAGCAAAAGAATGTTCTATTGGTTGAAAACTTGAAGAATAATCTCCTCAAAGTGTTAGTAAATGTGTGATCAATGATACACTCTACGTTTGACTCAAAATGCAAAATCCAGAAAACAACTTAGAAGATTGGCTGCAACCCAGAATAAGAAGACCAACAAATATATACATCCTAGACATGAATAAGAGAGAGAATACACAATCCACACAAAAGCTAGATTCCAAGGAAGAAAAGTCCAAAAGACCCCAAAATAAGGATGAAGTATTATTGATGCCACATGTTCAAGGAGCAACCCCAAAGAAGAGAGTTACCTTTTTTTCCATTAAACTCAGTAAGGGAGTCTTTACCCTTTTCCATTGATTTCAAAGGGGAGAGAAATTCAGATCACCGTGGATGATAGGGAGTATGAGTGTTTCATTCAATGACAAATGGGGAGATTGCTGGAAGATTGGTTGTTGTCATTGATGTCAACCCTAGTCATGGGTTTGACCCAATATTGATGAAGGTATTTACATGAAGGACAATGACATGTATATACACAACAACCGTGATTTAGTATACATCATGTTGTTTCTGTGGTATGTGGCATGTCATGCGGATCCTCGTGGTTGAGGAGAAATGAATTTGTGAAGATGACAAAGTGAATTGAAGAAGGAAGTACATGTGGGCCCCAAGATAATTAAAGAAAATAATTCAAAATAAGAAAGGCCGTTGGCCCTAATGTTAAAGGAAGTGATATAAATGGTAAAAATAAACATCAATATACATTCATCTGATACAAGTTGAATTTAAGAGGAAATCAAAATTAAAGAAGGCCAATTACGGGAGGATGAATTCTTTTGGCGATGTGTTCTAAGGCATGTTATTTTAAGGCCAATATCCCTCTTCAAAATTCATTTCTCCTCAACCATGAGGATCCACGCAGACGGCCATTGACACCACAAGAAACAACATGATGTATACTATCCATCCATGGGTGTTGTATATGCAAGTGTATTCTTCATGTCCAAATACCATCAATCTTGCACCAAAACCCATGACTAGGTTGACATCACTACAACAACCAATATTCCAAAATCTCCCCCTTTCATTGATGGCAACACCATGCTCCCCCTATTTCATCACAATCCCAATTTGAAGATAATTAAAGAAAATAATTACAAAATAAGAAAGTGTCGTGTTGGCCACTGTTAAAGGAAGTGACATAAATGGTATAAATACATAGCATTATACATGCATTTGATACACAAGTCTAATTTTAGAGGAAATCATAAGTAAGGAAGGCCAGATTTCAAGGGAGGACAGTCCTTTGGTGATGTTCTAATGTATGATGGTTTCAGGTCATCTTACCATTTTCTATAATTGTTTTTCTATAGAACAACTCTATGGTGAAATTGTTATGGTATTGAGAAGCCATATAAAGGTACCGTGGGTGTTTCAGCCTTATTGTCCACCATCGGTATACACTCATGGAAGATGTGGTTTTCACCGCCTGCTATCAATAAACATGTTTCTGTAAAAACAACTCACAACTCTTCAGTAGATAATCCAAATGAAGTGGGAACAACTGCTGAAATATTACTTAATCAGAGTTCTTTAAAAGTAAGTTTATGAATCTGATGTTAAATATTGAGCACGGCATTCTCCTGACAAGTTCAAATTAATAAACCAAAATTTAACAAGGTCTACCATTGGCCCTCTGTAACCCATTTTTGGGGAGGATTCAAGAGTGAAACTTGAAGAAGCTCCGTGAGAATACATGACTAATATTATCTATAGGATCCTATTACTCCAAGAATTGAAGAATTTCTAAATTCACAGTCTCATGAAACATTATCTGGTTCTATGTGATGGTTGGTTGATGATGATTTAATGTAAAGTTTTATTATCTCTCATATATATATTCTTGTTGGAAGAGGCAAGGATGGAGAGCTCAAATCTCTATTTATATTGGAGGATTGCATTCATTCCTTGGAGGTTTATCCTCCCTTTACATTTGGAAGCAGAAGTACCTTTGGAAGTCATTACTCTCTGAACAATAACTATTGATTATTTATCATATATTGCATGGTCTATTGTGGTGTATTGGTGTATCTCTTATACTATTGTTCATTGCTCATTTTTCAACTTATACTTAAAAATAAGTTTTTAAATTGTACTTGATATTGATTCACCCCCTCCTCAATAATCCAACAAAGGAAACTGAAGAGCATAAACCCTAACTGCTAGGGTAAATAATTTCAAGAAAACATTGGGATAAGAATTAAAATGAGGAGATAACCATCAAAGAAGAGGTTAAATGATTAGAATAGTATTTTTCATACCTCAGTATGCAACCAATTTTTTCATCTGTAAACACAGATCTCCATCTTCTTCTTCTTGTTCACCACCGATTTCTCAAGGATTTGTGTTTGTATGTTTGAGACTTAGCATAAGGATGATTTTTTAGTGTTTTTATTTTATTCTTCATGCCCTTTAACGATCAATAGGATTATTTTACGTTCACATATATGAGTGATATTGTAAGCCATAGTTTTCTAATAGATTCATGGAGGTTTAGTTATTGCATTTGGAAGACTTTATTTCTGAGCATTAGTCAATCAGTTTACTAAAATGCTTTGTAATGATAAATATATTTTATGTATTGAACTCCATAGAGAACTATTTCACGGAATAAATTTAATGATTAAACTTTTGAGATTTTTCATAATGGTATGATATTTTTTGATTTTGATTATCATATTATTTCCAATTTTAAATACAATACTCATTTAAAGTTCTCTCAAGTGATCAACCCCATTTCATTTATTTTTCTTGTAAGAAAATATAGATGTATCTTCTTCTGGTACATGTTTTAGAGGGACGTTATAATGAATTTGGGTATATATTTATTTTTTATATTGAATTTTTCTCAAAGTTGTTTGCTCCATTTGAAAGAAAATGATACACTCAAGGAGAAATTTGGTTATCAAGAACCATTTCCATAAAATTAAAGAAATAAAGAAATGACATGTTTTAGCATCTCATTTGACAAGCCATTCCAAAGAACATATATATATTTTAAAAACATATATACAACCTTCAAATATCCAAGGGGATTTTATCTTCATGAGGTTGAATCAAAGACCGTTAAACAATATTTAAGATCAACAACCACCAATAAAACGCTTAAAGAATGAATGACCATATTGGTGAAATCTCTCTTCCCAATGAAGTTATACTTTGAGACCATCAAGAAAACATCCTTTAATCATTTCAAAGAATCATTCATTCAATGATAAATGTAAAGTGAACACGAGATAATTTGTTGAAATGCATCCTAGAAATAAATGATTTATTTTATCTTATATTGAAAAATACGAATTTTAAAGATTTTGTTTTTTGTGACTGGTGGAATCGACAACTCGTGGTTCTCGTACTTGGGTGACATGGGGTCGATTCACATCTGCTACCTCTGTAACCTCCAGGTATGTCCACACAGCCCGCAATCATGGGGCATGGGTAAATCGAGGTGAGAACTGAACTTGGGACCTCCTTTTTACATTTTCTTCCATTTACACGACATGTGTCAATCGGTCTACACCCCTCCGAGTGAAGTTTAAATAATTATATTTGGTTGATAGATAGAAATAAAAAAAGAATGTATTCACCATCAAGAAAAATATTAAAGAATAAATGGCCACATTGTTGAAATATCCCTTCTCAATGAAGACATACTTTGAATCCATCGAGGAAACCTCCTTTAATCATTTCAAAGAATTATGTAAAATGAACACAAGATAATTTGTTCAAATCTATCTTACTTTGAATCCAGCTAGGAAACCTCCTTTAATCATTTCAAAGAATTATGTAAATTGAACATAAGATAATTTGTTCAAATCTATCTCAAAAATAATTGATGAAAAATGATATTCTCTATGCTTAAAGAATAAATGGCCACATTATTGAAATCTCCCTTCCCAATAAATACATACTTTAAAGCCATCAAGAAAACCTCCTTTAATCATTTCAAAGAGTTATGTAAAATGAACACAAGATAATTTGTTGAAATCCATCCCAAAAATAATTGATGAAAATTGATTTTCTCTATTGCCATTTTTTTTTGCCATTTTTTTTGGGGAGTTGAGAAGACCCTTAAACCTAACAATGATGACTATAAACTATTATTACCAATACGAATTCACATGTTGATATTTTTGGAAGAGGAAACCCTAGAAGATGACAATGATTTACTATAAAATGTTGTTGTCCTTGCTATCATTTTTCAATGTTAATGGACATTTGATTATTCCAAGTCAATGGAAATTATATTCATTCTATAACATGTTACTCTCCTCACTATCATGTTATTCTCCTCACTATCATGTTTAATGTTAATGGACTTTTGGTTATTCCAATGTAATAGAAATTCTATGGTTTCTATTTTATTCGTTGGTAAGATACTTTATGATTTAATTTTTTTATTTTTTTTTATTATTATTATTATTATGTCATATGTTATATATTATACAACAAATGCATTGGTTTTTTTATATAATGTTTGTTGCAATTATGTTGTATTTTTTTTTGTTTAATAACATAAAAAAAAAGTGTATACTATGTAATAAAATATTAATACTTATTTTGGATATATAATTAACATTATTGAAAAAAATGAAAAGTGAATCTTTTTAAAATTATTAATATTATTAATATTATTGAAAAAATTGAAAAGTGGATCTCCTTAAAATGTAACTAATATTATTAAGAAAATTAAAAATTCCTTAAAAAAAATAAGTCATATTTAATTGAATGAAACCAACTTAATTCTATTTGGAATGCTCATCAACCACTATCATCTCTGAAAAGTGAATCTCTTTAAAATTATTAATATTATTAATATTATTGAGAAAATTGAAAAGTGAATCTCCTTAAAATATAACTAAAAATTAAAAATTCCTTTAAAAAAAAACCAAGCCATACTTAATTGAATGAAACCAACTTAGTTCTATTTGGAATGCTCATCAACCACTACCATCTCTCGTGGTAACCTTTACATTATCTCACATTAACCAATTTGCCTATGTCCTCCTTGTAATCTCTACATTATCTCAGAATAATCAAATGTATCCTCATTTGCCTATGTCCTCCTTGTAATCTCTACATTATCTCACATTAACCAATTATATATCCTCATAGTGCATATCCTCATCAATCAAAACACATAAACATACATCTATATATAGGTAGGTATATACCAACCTACATACGTAGGTATACATATCAATGAACATGAAAACTATATCAACATCTAACCTTCTATGGTGGGTACTTATTCACAAGAATATATCAAATAATAATTCAGATCACACTAGTGCAGTTAACCTCTATGTTTGAATTTACTGTCTTGGGACATATGACTTATTTACTAAAATTAGTCAAATAATAATCATTCACATCCCACTTGGACGGTTGTGCTATAGCTGATATGGCAAAAAGTGAGTGGACTCAATATGGCAATAAAGTAAGTGGAATCAAGTGCACACTTCAACTAAAGGTGGATTTGCCCATATGCTAAGGGTATATATTTGTTTTATTCGTGGTACTAGTTGGAATGGCCCATATTTGAAATGATATTATTTGTTTTTATGTATTATATTCAAAAGCGATGGGAAGTGACATTTTTGTCCCTTTTGTATTGCTCTTTTGGCATTGGCATCTGTAGAAATAAATAAGCAGGCTTTGCTCCCTAAAAGGATACACCAATCTTACAGTCTTCCCATGCTAGAATCTCTTATGCTGTACTCACCCCATACTACTGACCACTTGTGTTCTGAATACATTGAAACTCTGTTATTAAAAATTAGAGAAAGTGTCTCTATATATCGAAAAACTTTTTAACCACTTTTAGCAATCTATCTCGTAACTTTATAATTTTAACCAAAAAAACTACTACTAAAAAACAAAGACCATGAGGACAATCATTACTAAAAGCATGATTTTTCACTGTGTTCAAAGTCTCTGTTTCAAGTTAGTGGGGATCTGGGCATATTCAAATACACAAACAACAAATTGATTTTGTCTTCTTGTTATTGTTTCCCTTATCCACACTATCATCTCAGTACAGCATATCTGATGCGATTCCAGAGAAGAATGTTTTTTTCCTTTCTCTTGAGTTTAGTGTTTGGCAAACGGCCTTTAAAAGAAAATTCAAACTGGGACTGGTCACATGTGGTCTCCATGCCGACATCACGTGCATAGACAAATGTATGATACTATCTATATATTTATATATATATGGTGGTGGTGGGGGGATTCAGAAAGCCAGCGATACCGAGAAACTATAGCTGCAAGTTGTTTTGTAAGTCAGTAAGGTGGTATTCTGCAGAATTGTTAAATACCATAATAATGCTAAAAGATTTATTGGTGTAACGTGGATATATAGAAAATGATCAGGCATACAAATTTTGGCCAAATATTTTCTATAAAGATAGGCCATCTAAGCAAGCCTGTCACAGTGACAGAAATGAAGAAGCGCAGGATTGATTCAGCCTATGTCACTAATATATATATATATATATATGGTATTCAAAAATATATATAGGGTATTCAAAAGTGAGTGAAGGAAGAAGTAGGCAAACAACCATTTAAAAAAAACATCCAATACAAATTTGTTATGAAAATAGGCCATCAAAGTAAGCCTGTGAGAGTGGGAGATGATAGATGATGAAGGCCAGGATTGATTCAGCCAATGTCACTAAAAATAAATATAGGCTCTTCAAAACATTTTAATAAAACAGCCATGCATACAATGTTGTATAGGCATCAGGAACATCTTATTCTGGAATCAACCAATGTCACTAAAAATAAATATAGGCTGTTCAAAACATTTTAATAAAACAGCCATGCATACAATGTTGTATATGCACTTCGAACATCTTATTCTGGAAAATAAAGCCAACTCTCCAACCTTAACCCAACCTTAATTATATAGGCTGTTTAAAACTTTTTAATAAAACAGCCCTGCATTCATACAACGTTGTATAGGCATAACAAGTTGAAACATCTCATTGTGGAAAATAAAGTCAACTCTCCAACCCTAACAATGGATCTGGAGTCTCATTCTGGAAAATAAAACCAACCCTTCAACCCTAACAATGGATCTGGAGTTTCATTGTGGAAAATAAAGCCAACCCTAACAAAGGATCTGGAGTCCCATCTTTAAAGGATCACCTGATACTTTAAAGACTATGTCAGACTTTCCCTCACTTGGGACAACTGAAGTCCTATGGAATGTTGTTTATCTCTTTCCCTATAAAGATGATGGCTTTATATATATTTTTGAAATAAAAGTTTAACCTTGAGTCCCATCTTTAAAGGACCATTTGAGCCTTGAGCCTTTAAAGACTATGCCAGACTTTCCTTCACTTGGGGCAATTAAGTCCTATGGAATGTTGTTTTTCTCTTTTTCTATGAAGATGGTGGCTTTACATATATTTTTGAAATAAAAGTTTAACATTGAAAAAAAACTTATTCACTTAAATAAAAATGAAATTAAAATAATTAATCTAGAAAATAGTTTGTTGTTTTTGTTATTATATTTATAATTTTTAATATTATAATAAAAATTGTTTTTAAAGTGTAATAAAAAAATCATTAATATTTATAATAATGTTTTTCTTCCTACTTTAATCATGTTTAAGGAAATTAAAAATTCATTATAAATAATAAACAATATTTGAGATATCTTTAATCATGACTTATACTTTATTAATTCACATTTATCAATTTCCTTATATAATCTTTAAACATATTATCATCACACAAAACCTTAAAGCCTATACCTTGGTTAAGACCATTATGAATACCTTTCTCCCTTTGGACATGAGATTAGGTAGATGGAAAGAGCAACGACAAATTTGACAAAACCTTACCATGTTTGGGTAAGTATATAAGTAAGTGTGTGTTTTCCAATGTTAATGTTAATGAGTTTAAATATAATATTATTACCTAACTTATCAATTGCATTATAGATTGCATTATAGAGTGTATGAACCTCTATATTTGTATATTATTGTCATGATTCAATTTAATGTGTGTGAGATAGTGTTTTTTTGGATACACACAAATATATATTCTCAATAAGAAAATGCACTCAATACACTTAGGAATCAACCTTTTGGAAGTTGAAGTACTTTCTTTTTCTTTAGTAGGAAATTTTTTGACATGGAAAGTGGGAGATTGCAAGAAGGTTAGACTTCAGATGGATCCTTAGATTTATGGAACTAGAGTCTACCATCTCTCTGATGAGGTGATCAACACACTAAGACATCAGGGACTGAATTATTTGGCATGTGTCTGCACTCCAACTATGGTTATATTATGGAGATCTTAGTTGAAATCAAAGCTAGAGCTAGAGTTGGAGGGATAGAGTTACAGGGAAAAATGACAATAAAGTGAAAGGTGTTTTTCCAAGCCTATGTTGATGCTTCAATCAAGTTTAGGGATATTAAATATTCACTAGTCTAGAGAGTCAATCCTTCAAGGGGAGTCTACAATGTAAGAATGGGATATTAAATTTCATTTTCTCCTATTCTTAAAGGAGAGGAATCTTGGTGGTGGACAGATGTATGGAAGATAAATGCCCGTCAATCTCAAGTTTTCTCAATGTTGGTACTAACAAAGAAAATATTGACATCGAAAAATCTTCAAGAATGTCCATGGAAAGATCCAAATATGTATATGTTCTACAAGGATCATGGACAAAGTGCTTTACACTATTTTTTTCTTTTCATTTTTCAATCTCAATTTGGGATGTTATTAAAACACTCACAAAATATGTAAGGTACTAGATCTATTATAATAGTCGAAAGCATAAATATTGCAGAGAATAACAACGGAACAACACAATAGATGAAACCACAACACCAAAATAATACCTTTATTGATAAGAAACAATGTTTACTTACCTCTTTGAGGGGGAAACCCCCATCAGATCAACGCTCTATTACAATAATTCTCAAGACAAAGCTTCACATACCCTCTACTACTATTTATACTAAATATTTATATCCAAAAGAACAATCTAGAGGAAGAACCTTCTAGAGGCGGACACTTCTATTAGGTCTTCTTACATTTGACTTATTCTTCCTTATTGCTAGGCCTTATTAATATTTTCCTTTATTACATGGAAACATATTGATCTACCTATGTGAGGGGTTAGGGAGGTTAGGTCCCTAATGTGCCCTCCACCTTAAAAAAACCTTTTCCTCAAGGCTTGAGATGAATAAATTGTTGTAGAATGGTAGTTGGTTCCCGAGTGGCATCTGGTGGAGTTGTATCTTTCCACTAGACTAAAACTTCCTTGATGATGCACTAACGAAGATGATGCTCACATTGGTCCAAAACTGCGTGTGGCTAGAACCAAATGGATCCTTCTTCATCCAACTAGGGAAGGTTGGATTGAGTTTGGCACTTATTTCCAATCACCTTTTTTAAGTAGGAGACATGAAAAACATGATGGAGCTTAGAATGATTAGGAAAAAATAACCGATAGGACACCTGTCCCACACGCTTGAGAACTGTATAAGGACCTTAAAATTTGGGTGCAAGTTTCTGACAATGGTCAGCCTTGAGTGGAGTTTTTTAATAAGGTTGCAGTCAAAGAAACACCTAGTCTCCTTCAACAAAGTGACATTTGGAGCGACCTCAATTTGCTTGTTGTTTCATGCGATTCTGAGCCATGAACAAATTATCTTTGAGGGTATAGAGAATAGCCTCTCAAACTATAATCATTTGGTCAACCGCCTAGACCTTCAAGACACTTGGAAAGTATGAGAGAACTAAAGGTGGATTTTTTCCATATAATACTTCAAAAGGAGTCAATATGGGTAGTTGTATGGTAAGAAGTGTTGTACCACCATTCAACTAGTGGTAACCATTAATCCCATTGATTTTTCCTTTCATATGAAAAACAACTCAAATATGTTTCCAAACACTTGTTGACAACTTCATTTTGACCATCAGTCTGGGATGATAGGTTGTGCTAGGATGCAATTGGGTGCATTGTAGCCTGAAAATTTCTTGTCATAAATTGTTGGTGAAAGTGGGATCTCGATCAAAAAAAATATAATGAGGCGTGGCATTAAGCTTGAAGACATGATCCATGAAAAGTTGAGCCACAATGGAGGTGGTAAATGGGTGTTGAAGAGAAAAAAAACGAGCATACTTGGAAAGACGATCAATGACCACCATGATGAATGATGTATTGCTCGATTTAGGTAATCCCACATCAAAATCCATAGAGATATCCCTCCAAATAGTAGGTGGAATCGGAAGCGGTTGTAGTGTGCCAAGAGCTTTGACTATTTCTCCCTTGTTGCATTGAAAAACATTGCATTATTCCACAAAAGTGTGAACGTCCTATTTCATACCATCCTTGAAAAAAGAATGTTTGAACCGGTCATAGGTTTTGGTAAACCTTCAGTACCCAACTGTGGGTGTATCATGAAGCTCAAAAAACACCGTGCATTTAAGTTGTAACTGTTTACTAAAATACAAACAACTTTTGTAGTGAAGCTCATCATTGTGCTAAGAGTACCTTGGGGAAAATGGAGAATTGGATTGCAATTTTTGGATCAAATGCAAAATTTTGGGATCTTGTAGCCATTCCTTGGGAACAACTTGGAGCTAATATGGTACAATGAAGAAGAGGGAAAAAAGGGACCCTTCATCTTTAAATTTTCTTGAAAGAGCATCAAAAACCACATTTTATTTTCCTTTCTTGTAAATGATCTCATTGTCATATCTGAAAATCTTAGTCACCCATTTTTGTTTCTTCGGGGAGGAAGGGAGTTGCTCCAAAAAATAAGTGAGACTTTGATGATCTACCTTAAATTAGAAGCGTTGCCCCAATAGATAAGGGTGCCATAGATCCACTGCATGAAAAGTATCCAACATTTCATTTTCTTAGATCGATTGGCCCAAATATCGCTCTAATAGTTGTTTGTTGGCAAAGGCCAAGCCTGAACAACTTTCATAAGGACTGCTCCAAATCCTCTCCCAGAAGCATCACATTTTATGATGAAGGTCCTTTTCAAATCAGGAGGGTCCAGGACCGGAGTAGTGCACATAGATTCATTCAAGGCTTGAAATGCTTGATCAGCTGCGGGATTCCATGTGAAAGAATTATTTTTAAGGAGAGAAGTGAGAGGCACTGCAATCTTTCCATATTTCTTAACAAACTTGCAATAATATTATGTTAAAGCTAGAAAACCACACAAGATTTTGATATTATTTGGGTGAGGCCAATCATGCATAGCTTCAATCTTCTTAGGATCCACTATAACACCTGCCTTGCCAACAATATGACCCAAGTACTAGATTTTCGAGGCTCCAAAACCACATTTAGATTGTTTGAGTAAAAATTGGCGATGAGAGAGTATATGTAGAACTCAATCCACATGAGCAAGATGGGTTGTCCATGTTTTACTATAGATGAGGATATTATCAAAGAAAACTATGAAAAAATGACGAAGAAAAGGATGAAAGACATGATTCATGAGGCTTTGGAAAGTGGAGGGAGAATTACATAAGACAAAGGGTGTTGGGCCCTTCATTTTTGGAAAAGGAGTTGCACAAGAAGGGTTACAGTCCCAGTTTTGGCCTAGTATGAGTTGTGCAAGCTTCAGAAGAAGCGAGATAACAGAGCAAGGATAAGCAACAAAAATAAGTTGTGAAAAGGACAACGCAATGCCAACAAAGAAAAAGAAGTTGCAACAGAACAAGAAAGTGTGAAATCCAAGACATAAGACACAAATTATCTTATATATAGGGATGATTATGATTGTAAAAGGGTTCGGTTGAATTGTGATTGTGTTTAGTTTGATATTTCCCTCACTATTAGGTTGATTTCATAGTTTTTGTCTATTGTAGAGAAGTCAAGTTCTGAGTCTGTAATGTAATTTGTACACCATTTTGGGAGTTAGAGCTCTACGACATGAGTCCAAAGCCAGGAGTCTGTAACCGAGCGCTATTGTGTATCTCTGAGTTTGTAAATGAAGAAAGATATGAAGATCATATGAATAAGGATCTAAATTTTCAAAATATGTTGCATCTTTCGATGTTATACTTATGCATTACAATACTTCTTTATGGTTTATAAGTTCCCCATGATGTCTCTGTGTTTAAATTCTTGTTCACAACATAAGTAGTTCCAGTTCTTGCACACATGAGTTCATATTTGTTCTGTAGTTAGGTGTCGTGGGAAAGATCAAGATGAATATTGAAGGTTCTGTGAATCCTCGTAAGTATTTTCCTTTCCTTTCCCTATATATTTGTCTCAATAGTGCTTCGGGTGAGAATTATTCTCTTCGGAGGAGATGAAAATGCCAATGCTCTAGACTAATCGATATCTTTTGTTGGTAACCTGAGAAGGACCCTAGTCTGATCAAACTTGTGCCAACAAAATGGTTCTATTGCCGGGACCTACATTAAAAGGGAACCTGTAGGGAGGATGCTTCCATGGATTCATATATATAATATTGGCGAATGGTGGGAAAGAAACTATGACGCCTTCATATGGAAAGAAGTAGAGATGAGGGGAAAATTTGTGGAAGATACTCGTGAGGCAGTCTTTTACTCAGAAATATCGAGTGACCAATACGAGATATTCTGGGTTAATTTCCCAGAAGAACTTTTCCACTAGATAAATAGGCTCCAAGAAGCTCCAGAGTTCCAAGAATGAGTCAATAGGACATGTACTTGGGACACAAAAAATATTGCAGCACTTCATCAAATGGATCGTCCAGTCACTCTAGCGATTGATTTATGGGTCAATACCACATTAGAAGGATAAATTATTGAGTTTGCAGTCGAGAACCACCAATATTTTTCGCGAGCAGAGGAGAATTTCAAGAAAGACAGAAGGGGAAGACTGTTGAGAGAAATCCCCCTATGGATTAAGATTTTCTTGATGGAAGAGGGGATGTTGACTATGTCCTCGACTAAGATAGCAGCGTAAACACCCTCTCTTGCGGTAGAGTCATGGCCTGAGAGAGGGGAAATGTTCTTTGACAAATGTGAGTGCGAGGGGGGGGGGGACAAGAAATGGACTAAAGAGACGAGAAAGCCTTGAAGAGAGCCGCCATAGTTGAGAAGTGGTGGCCCTATAGGATCAAGAAAGAAACGACACAGATCAAGAAGTTGCGGAAAGAAGTCAGACTAGGAGAGGTAGAGGAAAGACAGATGGAAGATTTGCAGAAGATGAGAAGACAAGAAAGACTGGCCAGTCAAAGATTAAGTGAGAAAGAAGTCCCCAGGAGGTTGGACAAGAAGGAGAAGGTGTAGACATAAGAGAGGAGGAAGCCGACAAGAATCTTGAAGAAGAAAGAGAACATTCAACCCCAATGCCAAGGAATATCAGGAATACTATTGAAGATACCTCTCTAGTGGAAGAAAACGAGACCCCCATGATCAAATAAGATCGCCCTAAATCCATTGGCGTCAGCCCCGAATCTCCCATACCCCAAGTGTCCTCTATACAAGTGGTAAGTTCGATACTACCTCCTCATGCTAGTTATGTTCCAGTACAATTAGTTAGTCAGTCACCATCAGGAAGTGCGAGTATAGGGAGGATATTGGGATTCCTTGGTAGATCAAAAGAAGGGCCATTAGGTTTCATTTTGATAAGAGCACCAAGATCAACAATGGTTGGTCACGTGAGAGTTTTGATTGCCCGATACTCATAATTTTTGGGTAAGGGAGATGAAGATGTTGAGTAGTAATAGTTCTTGTGTGAAGAAATATGGAGATCCAGAGGGACTCTGGATGAAAATAAGTTGGTTGAGTTCCAGACTACCTTGAGAGGTCACGCTCTCAAGTGGTACATGAATATCATTGAGCCAAGAGTGCCAGGAATGAAAGGTCAAACATTCACACCTGGTCAGGTACGGACAAGGTTCATAGTGGAGTTTAAGCTACCTCAGTTAGAGAAGAAAGATTTGTCTGAGATGCACAAGATCCAGTAAAGGGAAGGTGAGTCAACCTGGGAATACAACTAGAAGTTTAAAGATGCTATAGGGAGTTTAACACATCCAATCCATGATGAACATCAAAGGGAATGATACATTCAGGGATTGTTTCCTCTTACTCAGATTACACTAACACAACAATGAATAGCCACTTTGAAAGATGCCTTGGAACAATCGATGAAGATTGAAGCCATGGCAGGTTCTCCTCGGAGCCTGAGAGTTACCAAACCCCCAACATATGCGAATTTGGCGCAACTACAAGAGAAAATATCAACGTTGGATGAAACAATTAAAGAACTGACAATACCTAGACCAGGACGACCATAGGTCTGGTGCACTGAATGTTATACAGAAGAACATCTGGTGAATGTGTGTCCATGAATGAGGAGAATGGGACCTCCTCATAATCTGATGGGACCCTCCCCAGGACCGATGGGAGAAGTTGCGAAAGTGTCTACGAGATTACCATTCCATAACCCCACCCCATATCATGCTTTTCCAGGGAGCCAATCTACACCAGCAGTTGAATATTGTGAAATTTACCGAATCCATGGGCATGGGCCGCAAACATTCCCCATTATGCAAAAATATTTAATAGTACCAAATATAGTACACTGTGAGTTATGCGCATCTACCGCACATACTACCAATCAATGTAGAGCATTGGATGCACTTGTAGACAGGTTGGACCGAACAACATTCAAGGTGAATGAAAACCCTTAGGGACTCAGAAGAGGTCGAGGAGGTGGAGCCGGAGGAGACTTCAGAGGAGGAAGGACTCGAGGAAGAGGGCCAAGTAGATGTTATAACTGTGATGATCAAGGCCATATGTCTATAGACTTTCCTCATCCAAGGCATCCATGGTGCTCTCACTGTAGAACTAATGTGCACGCAACTAAAGAATTCCTAGAACTAATTGCAAAATGGGAATATAGGGTATGACAACGAGGAACTAACCTCATCAGTTCAAAAATCAAGAGAGTTATTAAAGGAAAATTTCACAACCTTAATATCATTACTTGAGGAGGAGAAAATACATGATCTGATGTTGATAATCTACCTCAGATCCAGAAAGAAACACCTAAAGAAGACATGTATGACCCTCTACAACATAAGTTGTTCTTTAAAAATTCCATAGAAGTATTCTAGAATATCCCTAGCCCTGAGATGCAAGAGAAACCCCCATACCCTATTGTTTACCCTAAAATTGTGCAAGTCCCTACTTCACCCCCTCCACCCAGAAACCCTGCAGTCACATCGAGACAACATGAGCAACCTCAAAATGTAGTCGACCTTTGGTTCCAATTAATTTATGACATTCTCGGGAATGACCAATTAACAAAGAAGTTGTGCAATGCCCTATACCTAGTTTTAAGGAATGAAGAACCCATAGAAGCATGAATAAGGACTAATATTCCTGAGAAGAGTACTCAGAGAGTGTAGAGAATAAAAGTATGAAATGGAAAAGAATTTAGAATAATAGCACAGTTAGATGAATTTGAGATTAAGAATGTCATGTTGGATCTAGGTTTCGATGTGAACATTCTTCCTAAGAAGACCTGGTAAGCCTTAGGAAAACCTAGGCTAACATATTCCCTGATCTAGATACGAATGGCCAACCAATACTGTATTTTCCCAATAGAAAGACTAGAGAGTGTGGAAATAGATGTTGTGGGAGTGAAGACCATAGCTGACTTTGAAGTGATTGAAATCATGGGGGATAAGGACCCTTACCTTGCACTACTTGGAATTGATTGGGCCTATGACCACTATGTAGTAATCGACTTAAAGAAATACACCATGACCTTTGAGGCAGATAGAATCAAGGTAGTTCAACCCTTGGATCCATATGTAGGACCCAGATGTACAGAGCCAACAAACAATAATATGGAGGGAGAAGACTTGGATCAGTTGTACATTGTAATAATAGAACAAGAGACGATTATATAAATCTTATTGTTGATGGATCGTTAAGTTGGAGGAGTATATAGTCAGTAGACGAAGATTCATAATTGGATTTTGATAGTTGGCAACAAGGCTTGTACGAAATATTCTCAAGGAGATGTGCAACTGTCAGAGCAACTAGATGGGTTGGGACCGAGGTTAGAGAACACCTAGTATACGATGGCACTTCAGGACTAGACAATTTTCTACTCAACATGGAAGAAAAGGTAGTAGAGGATCAAAGGATCCCAGTACTAGATGTAGCCCTCCAGGACACCCCTGCTAGATGGTGGGCCAATCATAAATCCTTACTCTAAAATTGGGATGATGTGATGCAAGCTATCAAGTATAGGTTTCAGAATAAGGAGTAATTGGAATTAGAGATGCAGATGGATTTCCAAATTGTGCAACTGTTCAGTGGAGAATCTGATCCTAGAGAGCATATTGAATAGTGCGTGACATAGTGGCAAGTTGCGGAAATACCCTCTTTCTCATGGGTTTATGTATTTCCCCACACCCTAGGTCTAATCCCAAAATCTTGTTTCATACATGAGGAAACCAGAAGACAGACCAATGACTAGAAAATGTTGGTAGATCATTTTTGTAAGGACTTCTCATTTACAAGTAAGTACCCTGAGCTTGAAGTAGTCCTGCAAAAGATTAAAGACTTTCTTTTTATAGATAATAGTAATAATAAATCAAACCTAGTGGTATGTGAAAAACATAGCCAAGAAATTCAGACTAACCTTCACCTACCATCAACCAAGAAGCCTATAGAATGCTATAAAATTAGTAGGGATTCAGAAAGCCCAAATGATTTAGAGGAATTGAGAAACCTAGCCATTAAAGAGACAGAAGGGAATAGAGAAATCCATAACACCATACCCAGTCAGATAGATAGTTCCTCTAATCACCCATTAAAGTTGTGCAAAGTCAATATAGGGACCACCGAGCAACCTAAGATAATTATGGTGGGAGACTATTGGGATGAGCAAACTAGTCAAGAAATACAGAGTTTGTTGCGAGAATATGAGGATTTGTTCCCAAAGACCTTTTCAGAGTTAAAGGGAATCAAAGGAGTTATGGGAGAAATGAAAATTGAATTGAAACCAGGATGCAAGCCTGTGAGGCATAGACCATATCGTCTTAACCCTAGAGTAAAAGAGAAAGTTAAGAAGGAGATAGACAAGATGTTGGAAGCCAGACTTATTTTTGTAGTGGAAGAAGAAGAATGGGTCAGCCCAATAGTCATCCAAAGAAAGAAAGGATTAGAGGATATCAAGGTGTGTGTAAACTATATAAGCCTTAACATTTCATGTGTGCATGAACCTTTTACAACACCCTTTACTGATGAGTTTCTAGAAAAGGTTGCAGGGAAAGAAGCGTACTCATTCATAGATGGATTTTCAGGATACCACCAAGTAATGATTTCCGAAGAGGAAAAAATGAATACCACATTCATAACATAATGGAGATATTTTGCATACAATGTGATTTCATTTGGATTAAAGAACACCCCTGCAGTTTTCTCGAGGACTGTAATAACAAATTTTAGAGAGTCCATTCACAAGTTTATGGAAGTCTATATGTACGATTGGACGATATATAGTTTTCTCAAGGAACATGTAGCGTTGTTACGTCTGATGTTTTCGGATATAGAGAATTGCAGATATCATTGAATCTAAGAAAGTGTATCTTTTTCATACCACATGGAAATTTGTTGGGCCACATAGTATTCCGAGAGGGAGTATTGGTAGACCCATCCAAAGTTGTGGTTATTGTGAATATGTTTCCACCTACGAGTGCTAATAAGTTGTGCTCCACGTTGGGACACATAGGGTACTATCGTTGTTATAACCCTAAAATGCACCACACATGATTACCTGGCATAAGGCCATCTCATATCCCTTCTTTGCCAAAGCATTGATGAACAACTCTTTAAAAAAACCCTTTTATAAAGGCCCACGTGCCCTACTCCGTTACTGCACGCGTGTAGACACTGGCTGACCTAAGACAACCCGCGTGGACCGACAAAAGCACAAAAAAGGGAAAGTTGTCGATGGAACACAAAAGCTATGGGTGAGTTAACTAAAACTCCTGGCCATGCATGGTCAAGGGTTCATCCAAATACCTAGCTCCCTCTAGCCTATAAAAGAAGGGGTAGGGCTCCCATTTAGAAGAGGAAAAATATAGCAAAGAAACTCTACCCATTTGCGTATTCCCATTGTCCCAACCCTTTATCCTTCCTTGTGCCAAAGGAGATACAAAGAAAAGAAGTTGGAGGATAGTCAAAGAGGAGCCCAGGATTAGGTTCGCGAAGCAGTGGCCAGTCTCAACTTTTGTAAGTTGACTCATTCAAAGTAATAAAGAAAGTGCTTTTCCTGTCCCAATTCATGAGTTATTCATAATTTGCTAAGTACATGTTTGAATTTCTAACCCATTATTCTATAGGTAGTATGCATGTGTAGTTGTTTCTTGTCTTGTATGCAGGTCAACATTGGAAAATAGAACTGCGAACAAGTAATCAAGTGTGACAAGGGATCGACATGGGATGCCCGAAATGAGGTAGGTTGATATAGCCATGCACTTACTAAAAAGAAATGGGATTTAAGTCTGGGGATGAAGGTAGAAAGTAGATTTTCTATAGGTCATATCTACATGCAAAGTCTAACCCTATTTGCTAGTCCATAAGGATATTTCCCTCACAACAGAATTGGCGACCATACTGGGGAGACTCTCTAGGGTTCCTAGAATTTTATTTAGTTTTTGGGTAGTTTTAAAGACTGGTTTTTCTTGCCTGTTTTTTCTTTTAGTTTCTGTAAGGTTTGAGCTACCAGGGAGTCTAGTTTTCCATACCATCTTTCTCTGTTATTTTCTTGACTTTTTTTTCTTTTTCGGGACCCATAGAGGTACACTTGGTCTGAATAAGGTCTACACGCATGTACCCACACCCTACTCTCTTACAGCCCGCGTGTGAATGCTAGCTGAAGAAGTAGCAGTAGCGTGTAGAGTTCAGAGAATTTTTGAGGCAGTCATCCTCTTCCCTGTTAGAATCACACATTCTCAGGGGTTTTCTAGAATTCTGTCTGAGTCTTGGTTGTTTGCAGTCTTATCTCATATTTTTTTGCTTTATAAATTTTTCCTTACATTGTTTTCGTTTTCTGTTAAAAAAGAGTATCCAAGCCTTCAGGAGACCCTGGTTATCAATATCAGTGGTCTCTTCCTAGTTTGGTATGTTTTTTTTTAGTTTTTCTCAGAGTTTAGAGATACACATGGCCTGTACAAGGTCAGCCTGTGTGTACACGCTCTCTGTCTCTATGCAGCTCATGTTCACACACTGGTTGCTGGATTAACAGTAGCGTGCTTGTGCATGATAATTTATGTTGAGGGTAAGGCAGTCATCCTTTCCCTTGATGAGAATTATACCTCTCAGGTATTTGAATCTCTGTCTTAGCAGTCAGTAGCTTAGGATTAATATTACCTTTAGCTTGATTTTTCTCATTTAAAAAGTTGTCATAAAAATAAAAGAATTTTTTAAGGTTTTTAGACAAGTGTGAGAGTCATTTTGTATTTCTAGTGTGTGATTTCTTGAAGTGATTCTCTGTGATTTGCATTTAGGCCAGAATTGTTTTTATTGGTTTTTGCTTGTTGGTATTTTTCCTTTTTTGCTTTATTAGCATTTAAATAAAATAAAATAAAAATCTTTTCATTTTCTTGTTTGGTTGAAGAGTGTGTTTCTACATTATTAGCCAGGGAAAAGTCATTTATTTCATCAGTTTTTGTAGTTCACTTAGATCATAAGTAGCTTGTAGCCGAGTGAAATTCCTTTTGAGTTTGTTGTCCAAAATCTTAGAAAATAAAAAAAAAAAAAAAAAAATTGAAAAGTTGTTGAAATTTTGCATTAAGAAATTTTTTTGTTTCCATATTTTTACTCATTTTTTCTTTCATCTTTTACACATCATCAGTTTCACTTCCATACCCCTTGACATAATACAAAGCCATAAAATTAACACTCAAATCTAAAATTTATTTGACTTTCATGTTTGTAGGGTTAACCAACTAGTTCAGGATTAGGGCTTTGGATTAGGTTGGAGAGGAA
>SNQJ01S0116063.1:0-16954 GCA_010110895.2 Picea sitchensis | reverse complement strand
TATATAATAAATTAAAATTAGTGTTAGAATATAATGAATATAATGAATATATGTATTTAAAAGAATTTAAAATATTGATTAATAAAAGAAATGTGTTATATAATAAATTAAAATTAGTGTTAGAATATAATGAATATATGTGTTTAAGAGAATTTAAAATATTGATTAATATAAGAAATGTGTTATATAGTAAATTAAAAATTGGTGGAAATTACCATTTTATATTAAAAGATAAAGAAGATAATAATATTATAATATTATAATTTTTTTTAGAAAAATCTAAATTTTTTTTCTAGGGAATATAATTTTTTTTGTAAAAATAACTTTTTAAAAATTTAATAAATAAAATTATTTTAAAATAAACTAAAACTTAAAAAATAATTCTAAAGATAATCTTAATTTTTATTTTTTTTTAATGTTACTTAATGGTTTAGTTATAAATAAATGTTAATTTACATTTTTTTGAAAATGTTACTTATATTATATTATACTATGAAGATAGCTAAATGGGTTAACTCTACTTGTTGAGTATTATGAATTTAAAATAATAAGTATTATCAAAGTTCCTATAAATATAAATATTGTACTTCACTCCATTTCCATTCCCATAAAATGTTATACCATAAAAATATAAAATGATAAATTTTGAATATAATTTTTATAATAATTATAAGATATATTTAAAAAATATAAAATGATATTTTATTTTAAAAATTAAACTATTAGAGTATGTTTAAAATATAATTTAATTAGTTTAATTCGTTTAAATTAAGTGATAATTAAATATGATGGTGATGATTATGATGGTGATTAAAGTCTACTAAGACTAAAATAACAATAATGTATTTTTAAAGTCAAGCCAAGCTAGATACCAAATTGGTGTATTAAACCCCTTGTTTATGGGACAAGGGACATAGAATATCAAATCTAAAATATAGTTATAATAATATATTAAGTTTAAAATGCCCCGGATGGGGTGACACGTTGCACAACATTGCCATCTGGCATAGTGCCTGGCCAAGGTTTATATGCGGCAGGCCGCTCCCCATCTATTCATCATTAACGATGGGAGCAGGCCATTACAGTAGACCTCTGGGTGAGAGACTTCTCCCTCGCGTGAAAGTGTCGGCAGTGCAAGTATTAAATATGGTAGAGTTAAAGCAAAGCCAGGTGTAGTCATCCCACAAGAATATGAAAGCAAAGAGGTCTAGTCACTGTTGGCTCATCCTTGCTCTGCAGCTCCCCATCGACTGTAAGCTCTGGTGCGTTTCTCCTTGCGTCCTGTCCCTGGTGATTTTTCTGAGCCCTGGTGAGTTTTACACTCACTCCTCTTCCACGATGCCTCAGGATCGAGCCAAGCCTTGTCGCGGGTCAGCTTAGCACACCCACGCTGCTCATCGCCAGAGGAGACAACATATGGAAAGAGCACTCTCACTAGCCAACTCCATTCTTCATCAAAGAGAGAGGGTCACCCATATCACACTCCACGCTCCTACAATTGAGGCTGCAATGGAGAAGATCGATCACACCCCACCAGCACTGGATAATTGGCAGCCCATAGACATTAAGAAAGAAGAAAATACCCCAACTACGCCTAGAATTAAAGCTGAAAGTAGCTTAAGGGGAAATATTGAAGAGGATTTCCCAACCTGCTACATAGAGGAAATAC
This sequence comes from Picea sitchensis, assembly GCA_010110895.2. NCBI lineage: Eukaryota > Viridiplantae > Streptophyta > Pinopsida > Pinales > Pinaceae > Picea > Picea sitchensis. The sequence continues at coordinate 15,285 of SNQJ01S0116063.1, read as the reverse complement.
CATACATGGAAGACACCCCGACTGCCCTGGAGCATGAGGCAAGAGATAAAACAAGGGGGAGGCTCTGTGAGGATATCCCAATGTGTTATATTGAGGAAGTGCCTTACATGAATGTGGTCTCGCAGAGGACCTGTGCAGTAATGGTGCACCACACAGACATCACATCCATGGACAAAGACGAGGCCAGCACAGAAGCAGAGAAGGGTAACCCAGGTGAGGCAGACACAAAAGGAATGCATGCACGTTCCTGTGCCCATCCACCATTCCTCCACGCGGCACACCTGGAACTAGTGTTTGAACTCCAAGGACAAATGGCAGACCAGGAGCAGAGATCCATCCTAATGGGACAACATTTGTATATGCTTCTGGATGCTTACTCCAATGCCTCGGCGAATCGAAAATGCCCAACGTGCGCCCAACCGTTTGTCATTCAGGCCAGAGCAGCGTAGCAGGTGGAAGAGGATGACAGGTGACCATGTATTTGAGCTTGTTCTTATTAGTCTGGTTTTTAATCTTGTTGTTCAGAGTCAAGACAATATATTTCCATCTTTCCTGGTTTCCTTCGGGCAGGACAGATGGCGAAACAATATTTTGTTTTTTTTCCTAGAAGCAACATATGTGCCCCAAATTGTGCTAGTTTCCAGTAAAATGGCGGCACATTTGGTGGAAGCGGTACCGTTGTATCTCTCTGTATTTTTGTTAATACAATATAGCAGGTAACACCCCTTTTTCACTTAAATATATATATATATATATATTACGTTTAAAATATAAAATTATTATAATAATACATAAGATACAACTATAATAATTATAAAATATAAAATGATATGTTATTAAAAAAATATTATATTATGTTTACAATACAATTTAATTAGTTTATAACAATTGAGATAACTAAATATTATATAAAAAAAAAAGTTNTTATTAAAAAAATATTATATTATGTTTACAATACAATTTAATTAGTTTATAACAATTGAGATAACTAAATATTATAGAAAAAAAAAAGTTAAAAAATATTTAAATTTTTTATTGTTTAAAAAAATGCATGTGCTTATAGATTTTCAGTCCCAATTCGATTAGAAGATCTTGTTGTTTGAAATCCAATTCTAGATGGATACCTATAGTGCTTTTAAGGTGTATAATCCAAAAAGGCAATGACGTCATTCACCTACAACCAACAAAAAGGGTTATGTCAATCAAAAAGGACTACTCTTCTTCTAATAGATTATTACTATCATCCCGAGGTTAATCATGGTGGAAACCTCTACTCTTGAAAAATATTTGGAAGGTAAACTATAAGCTAGGATTTATCATGTGCTCGTCGTGGAAGGAAAGAAACCTAAGAATATTCAAAGATGAATTCCTCACTTCATAACATATGGTTAAGAGCTCAAAGGGAAATCAGAGAGACCTATAAATGTTTTCCAAAGGTGAACTACAACTAATGTGAAAACTCTACTTTAAACATACTCAACCTTCAGGGTTCAAAGAAGGATCCCATTATGCAATTGTGGGAACACCTTGAGGAACAGTGGTTGAAATTGAACATTGATGGGGAATCTAGAGGTAATCTAGGACTTCGAAGTGTAGGGTATATGTTGAAAGACTATGCATGGTTCACCAAACCTACTTATTTTGTATTCCTATATCAGTGAGCAAATAAAATAATAGAAGATATGAAAGGTATTAAATGTATTGAATTAGTTGTTAAACATTTGGGAATCTAAGGATTAATTCTAGATGGTCATTAAGAAATCCTCATAAACATGGCCAAAAAAAAACTTAAGATAGGAATGAAATATTGAGAGCATGATCCTTTGGTGTAAATCAACTATCCAATCATTCAACAAAGTTCAATTTTCGCATGTTTGTAGATCAGAAAATTTAGTAAAAACAAGCAATAAAAGCATGTTATTGACTCCAAGGAGTATGGTTCAATGACCCTAGAAATAGAATGCATTTCATAGAGTTGATATTGGAGGAAGAGACTATAAATTACATGAATGCAAGTAGGAGTACACCAAAGGACAAATAATGAGGTGATAGTGTGGAAATATCCATGTGTTATGATGATATTTTCAAGGAAATCTCTCCATGTTAAATTTAACATTATTTCCACTATCCTAAATAAAACTACCTTATTAATCTTTTCAAACAAAAAATAAAAATCAAAATATATCTTGCATTAATCTTAAATGGATCAGTGATTACTATATTACTATATACTATATTTATTGATTTAAAAAATTAAATAAAATACTAAATTATATATTACTATATACTATATTTATTGATTTAATTTAAAAGATTACATAACATATTAAATTATATACTATAGTTATATAGTTATTGATTATGTGATTAATTACTTTCTCTAATATTTGAATTAAAATTCATACATAAAAAAATTATAAAATAATTAACCGTTTCATTAATTTATATGTAAAATTTTCAATCAAAACTAATCAAGAGGGGTCATGAACATCTATTTGCTCACATCATTACATATCCCCATTGGTGAAGGATGATGAAATCTTAATCACCCAAAACACCTACGCCACCCAAAACACGTATGTGCGATGTACTCGTGGATGCCTCAAAACACGTGGCTTCGTGATGCCTCAAAACATGTGGATTCGTTGGGATTTTATGCTTTTGAGTGTTCTTACCAGAAACCGGGCTTTCTGGATGGTCTGTTTATTAGATTTTGTGCTTTAATGACTGCTTGTGCTTTTGTAACGGCCTGAGTTTGAGTTTTTGTGACTGCCTGAGACGGTCTATTGATTAGATTTTATGCTCTTGTGACTACCCAAGCTTTTGTGCTTTCGTAACGGCTTAAGCTTTAGCTTTTGTGACTGCTTGAGCTTTTGTGCGTTTGTAACGGACTTAGAAGCTTTAGCTTTTGTGACTGTCGTGAGATGGTCTGTTGATTAGATTTTCTGCTTATGTGACCGGATGATTTTGTGCTTATGTGACTGCCTGTTTGTGACTAGTGGTTGATTGAGCATTCGTTTTCGGCGTCCAATTTTGGCTGCCTGAGATTTTGTGACTCCTTGGGAGATCGAATTCGTTATGGTGAAGGTTAATATTAGCACCCGAGGGTTGTATTTCCCGTGTTGTCTGCCATTTTTGGAGAGCTGAGAAATCTGTTGGTTACATGGACCGTTTAACATCAACTTTTCCTTTGATGTGCCACCAAAATGTAGGGAATCTTCTTTGCACTGGGTTGAAATGTTTGCGGGGATGAAGCCGACTTCTTTGCGAGGCGAAAGTCCACTTCTGACTACATCATATATGGAAGACAAACATGGGAACCATACCTGGTTGTAGCTAAGGTGAGCCAATACGTTTTATCCGATTCATAGCTTCAAACAAATAATATCCGTTCATCTCTTATGTATAATGGCATTTCCGTTTCAGGGCTCTAAATATAAGGAATGCACATATGTCAACGAAATTGTTGTATCTGCCATAATTTCAATCTCTAAAATGTGCAGTTTTGTTTCATCTCATCTTTCGCCTTGTTGTTGAATGTTTCTTAGTGTGCAATTGGTTGAAAATCCCACATCTCATGTATTTAATTCGTTGATTTTTTTTTGAAAACATTTCTTCTTCGCTTTAATGTTTCTTTACTCTGTAATTGGTTGAAAATCCCACATCACATGTATTTATTGTAGTTCGTCCATTGTTTTCTGAAAACATTTCTTCTTCTTTTCTAGATGAATATAAAGAGAAAGCATTTATTGTTTTTCCTGACAGAACAAAAATAGAAAAGATAAGCAACATGTAATAAAGAATTTGCTTTTTTTCGAAAACAGTGGAGATATTAGTAGTATGAAATAGTTTTGCTTGTCATTGTGCTGATCTTGCCTTGCCAGATAAAGATCGAGAATTAGGAGAAAGTCACTCGGAAATTAAGACCTCATAGTTTTCCTTGTCATTGTGCTGATCTTGACTTGGTAGATAAAGATCAAGAATAAGGGGAAACTCACGCGGAAATTAATACTTCGAAGAAGTTAAAACATGGGAGGACGTTGCTTGGTATACAGTTTTCAATTTTAAAAATTTTGCAGGGATGTTTAAAAATTTTGCAGGGATGTTTCAATTTTATAAATTTGTGTTGTTAGTGTAGGCTTCTAGGCTTCTAAATAGGATGTAATGTTGGGAAATTTTATAGCAGATGTAAAAATCATAGAAAGGTTTTAGGTACGGAATTACTTACTAATTTCTGTATCCCAAAATGGAACCCTAGATTCATGTGAAAATTGTTTTGTATGTGTTACGGTCATTTTGAAATGACTTCTGGACCGTAACCATCTATTTTTAAATGGAACCCTATATTCATGTGAAAGTTTTTTTGTATGTGTTATGGTCATTTAAAGTGACTACTCGACCATCTATTTTTAGCATTAAATTTCTTTATTAAGAATTCGTTACCATCCCAAAATCAATGCCCATGCTTATATTTCTCTCCGTGATGTTCTTGCTCTTAAAACATTTTTCTATTAAATTCTAGACATGGTATTAGTAGTGAGTTCAAACTCAACTAGTCCATTAGCAAAGATCTCCTCAAATTTCTGGATTCTCTTCCTAAATAAGCTGTTTCTCTGAAAGTTCGTTCACTTTTACCTCTTATACCATGATAATTATCCATATAAATACATGTCTCTTGCAATTTCAAGCGATCAAGGTATAATTACTTGGAACACATAATTAGTTGTCACAAACAACACCAAGAGTAACAGATTCAGTCCAAGCAATTAAGGTACTAGAGTAACATCTTGTTAAAATTATTTTAGTTAAAATCTATACCAAACACTAAACCAAAATAGAGGAGAGATTTTAATTATGTTCAAGAGATTGATTATAATTACACAAAGCTTCACATTTATTATGTTCATCAGATAAAATAAGGTTACTTCATAACTGAGGCAAAATAAAAATAAAAAATAAGAATAGGAAATATTAACTGCAATTAATTTTAACATTTGTGACAGTCTTGTATACATTGACTATGAGTGTAAGTCCTCCTGCATGATTTTCATGGCTCTCAGTGCTTACACTTCTATTTCTAGTCTCTTCTGTTCTCATCCCTCCGACTCTCGCAATCTTCTGTTCTCCTCCCTCAGACTCTCGCAACATCATTTCAGATTCTCGGCTCCAGTTCCTTTTGTTTCAACTTTGTTCTGCATATAGTAAATAGTTTAATTACCCTGAGAAGAGCAAGAAAATTTAAATTGTTCGACAATGCGGACTTAAGCTTCTGCAAGTTTTGTAAAAGCAATCTATAGCAATCCATTTTATCATTACATCACTGTTATGGTACTCAATGTACTCTCTTTTCGTTTAAATTGCACTTAAATATACCCTCCTTCTTTTCGTTGAAACATCAATCCATCATTGTTATGGTACTCATTGCACTCTCTTTTCATTTAAATTTCACTTAAACATACATTCTTTCTTTTCGTTGAAACTCCAAACTCATTGAGTAGATGGTTTCACTACAATTTCAGGTTAGATAATCCAGTTGAATATAATGGATTGGCACAATTCTTATTGCACTCGACTATGAGATAAATGCAAGAATTAAAAAATAAATAAATAAATTATAGTAGGTGGTCTTTTAAAATAATCATAATAATTTATTTTTTTTAATTTATAAAGTATTTCAAATTAACTACTTTAGTATCAATCTATCATTAAAGTATAAATAAATCTAACTATTTAAAAGTTAAAAACTCTCCACTAACCTATAAACTAAACTAAATAACTTGTGTTGAACATCCATGTGAACATATCAACCTAATCTTTGGTGAGGGTCATTGATGTCCAACCTATAAAATCCATCTAATGGTTTGATGTCAACCTATAAAATGATACATTCCAATCATTAATTCGGTGGCTCCAATCATTAATTCATTGACTCACTAGATGTTGTTATTGCCTTAAAGACAATTTTATTAACTATTAAAATAAATCGATGATGACTATTGTTGTTGCCTTAAAGACAATTTTATTAAGTATTAAAATAAGATCAGTGATACATGACTATATATTCATTGATTCCATCGTAGCAATCCACTTCAATGATAATCTAACCTAAATTGAATAACCTGTGTTGAACATCCATTTGCAAATATCAACCTAACCTAGGGTGACACAATTGAATCGCCTCTCACAAGCTCTAACAGTATAAGGATTACCTTCCACGTTGACCTTTACTTATATACGGCCAAAGCAAGTATTTATTTCATAATGGAAATAGTTGCTTTGCTTTCATACTGGAAGTACTGAGCCATAATGGTTGATTTATTTTTGAAGTTCATTGTATTTGGAAAAAGAGGAGAGCTGTTTGAAGTTTAGTACATGCCCTAAATCTTACTCCATGCCTTAAATCTACCATACGAATTTATGAATTGTGTTTATTAATGGATGTAGATAGCTCCTTGTTCCTCAGAATAGTTGCCAACCCTAAGACCTTAAGTGGTCAAAATCAATGAGATGAATCCTAGGCTTGAGCGTTGCTTATGTGTCGTAGAGGTCCTAACCATGCAAGATAGGTTGGGTGGCTAGTTCTTTATTACTGAATGATGTGGTTGATCATTTATTCTATTTTCTTTAGTTTATTGTGTTGTGTTTAATTGTGTCGGTCTTTATGTTTTTGCATTTATTATGCGTCGAATGTGCCATTATTACTTTATTATGATTTGTATCTTGGGATGTTATTAATTATTTCATGATGATTTTAATTTTCTAATGCATAGACATTTTTTTTTTACCTATTATACATCGATGTTTGTTGTAGTAACAGAGGGGCATTACAAATTGGTAAGCATTGTAATGTGTACTTTTACTATATATGAATTGAGATAATTCTATATAACCATTGAGGAAAATTACGATGCAACCTAACACTGATGGAATCTTGCAGTTTTGCATAACCCCTAATGAATTTAATCATGCAACATAACCATTGAAGAATACAAAAAATTACCATAAGTAAACAAAGATGAATGTCATAATAAAACATAATCATAAAGCAGTTCTGCAATCTAATTTAATTCTTAAGGATCATTGCAATGGGACATCACCCTTAATGAATGTCAGAATGTAACATAACCATTGAGGAACATAGCATTTTCACATATAACTAAGCTAAGATGAAAGTAACAACCTAGCATAGCCAATGAGGAATGTGTGAATCAATATAAACATTAAGGAATGTCGACCATGGTCAAACATGGCCATCATTTTCAACCACAATCAATCATAGTCGAGAAAAATTAAACATAATAAAATACAATAAACCATGGTCATCCAATGCCATCATGGTCAACCATGGTTGATCATAGTCAACCAAATTCAATGTGACATAACCTTTGATGAATGTCATAATGCAACATAATCATTCAGGAACCTAGCAATTCAATATAAATTGCATCAGCCGTTTCATTAATTTATATGTAAAATTTTCAATCAAAACTAATCACGAGGGGTCATGAACATCTAATTGCTCACATCATTACATATCGCCATTTCTTAAGGATGATGAAGTCTTAATCACCCAAAACACCTACACCACCCAAAACATGTACATGCGATGTACTCGTGGATGCCTCAAAACACGTGGCTTCGCGATACCTCAAAACATGTGGATTCGTTGGGATTTTATGCTTCTGAGTGTTCTTACCAGAAACCAGGCTTTCTGGATGGTCCGTTGATTAGATTTTGTGCTTTAATGACTGCTTGTGCTTTTGCAATGGCCTCAGTTTTAGCTTTTTTGATTGCCTGAGATGGTCTATTGATTAGATTTTATGCTCTTGTGACTGCCCAAGATTTTTTGCTTTCGTAGCGGCTTAAGCTTTAGGTTTGGTGACTTTTTGAGCTATTGTGCATTTGTAACGGACTTGGAAGATTTAGATTTTGTGACTGCCATGAGATGGTCTGTTGATTAGATTTTGTGCTTATGTGACTGGATGATCTTTTGTGACTGCTGGTTGATTGAGCATTCATTTTTAGCATCCGATGTTGATTAGATTTTGTGCTTATGTGACTGCCTATTTGTGACTACTGATTGATTGAGCATTCATTTTCGGCATCCGATTTTGGCTCCCTGAGCTTTTGTGACTGCTTGAGAGATCAAATTCGTTAGGGTGGAGGTTAATATTAGCACCCGAGGGTTGTATTTCCTGTGTTGTCTACCATTTTTGGAGAGCTAAGAAATTTGTTGGTTACATGGATCGTTTAACATCAACTTTTCCTTTGATGTGCCACCAAAATGTAGGGAATCTTCTTTGCAGAGGGTTGAAATGTTTGCGGGGATGAAGCTAACTTCTTTGCAGAGGGTTGAAACATTTTGCGAGGCTAAAGTCCACTTATGGCTACATTATATATGGAAGACAAACATGGGAACCATACCTGGTTGTAGCTAAGGTGAGCCAATACATTTTATCCGATTCATAGCTTCAAACAAGTAATATCCGTTCATCTCTTATGTATATCAACCAAACTTTTCGAATGACATTTCCGTTTCAGGGCTCTAAATATAAGGAATGCACATATGTCAACGAAATTGGTGTATCTTCCATAATTTCAATCTCTAAAATGTGTAGTTTTGTTTCATCTCATGTTTCACCTTGTTGTTGAATGTTTCTTAGTTTGCAATTGGTTGAAAATCCCACATCACATGTATTTAATTCATTGATTTCCTTTTGAAAACATTTCTTCTTCACCTTAATGTTTCTTTACTCTGTAATTGGTTGAAAATCCCACATCACATGTATTTATTGTTGTTCATCCATTGTTTTATCAAAAAATTTCTTCTTCTTTTCTAGATGAATACAAAGAGAAAGCATTTATTGTTTTTCCTGACTGAACAAAAATAGAAAAGATAGGCAACATGTGATAAGGAATTTTCTTTTTTCCTAAAGCAATGGAGATATTAGTAGTATGAAATAGTTTTCCTTGTCATTGTGCTGATCTTGCATTGCCAGATAAAGATCGAGAATTAGGAGAAAGTCACGCGGAAATTAAGACCTCATAGTTTTCCTTGTCATTCTGATGATCTTGACTTGCTAGACGAAGATCGAGAATAAGGAGAAACTCATGCGGAAATTAAGACTTCGAATAAGTTAAAACATGGGAGGACATTGCTTGGTATACAGTTTTCAATTGTCAAAATTTTGTGGGGATGTTTCGATTTTATAAATTTGTGTTGTTAGTGTAGACTTCTAGGCTTCTAAATAGGATGTAATGTTTTGAAATTTTATAGCTGATGTGAAGATCATAGAAAGATTTTAGGTACGGAATTACTTACTAATTTCTGTATCCCAAAATGGAACCCGAGATTCATGTGAAAATTGTTTTGTATGTGTTACGGTCATTTTGAACTGACTGTTGGACCATAACCATCTATTTTTAAATGGAACCCTATATTCATGTGAAATTTTTTTTGTATGTGTTATGGTCATTTGAAGTGACTGCTCGACCATCTATTTTTAGCATTAAATTTCTTTATTAAGAATTCGTTACCATTCCAAAATCAATGCCCACACTTATATTTCTCCCCGTGATGTTCTTGCTCTTAAAAAAAATTGCTATTAAATTATAGACATGGTATTCGCAGTGAATTCAAACTCAACTAGTCCATTAGCAAAGATCTCCTCAAATTTTTGGATTCTCTTCCTAAATAAGCTTTCTGTTCCATTTATTCTTGACAAATGGTAGTTAAATGCAACGTTCGAGCTAATTAAGACTATATGTTCCATTACATCCTTAGATTGTCGTAACAGAGGCGCGTTACAAATTGGTAAGCATTGTAATGTGTACTTTTACTATATATGATTTGAGATAATTGTATATAACCATTGAGGAAAATTACGATGCAACCTAACACTTATGGAATCTTGCAGTTTGGCATAACCCTTAATGAATGTCATCATGCAACATAACCATTGAAGAATACAAAAAATTATCATAAGTAAACAAAGATGAATGTCACAATAGAACATAATCATAAAGGAGTTCTTCAATCTAATTTAACTCTTAAGGATCATTGCAATGGGACATCACCCTTAATGAATGTCAGAATGTAAAATAACCATTGAGGAACATAGCATTTTCACATATAACATAATCATAAAGGAGTTCTGCAATCTAATTTAACTCTTAAGGATCATTGCAATGGGACATCACCCTTAATGAGTGTCAGAATGTAAAATAACCATTGAGGAACATAGGATTTTCACATATAACTAAGCTAAGATGAAAGTAACAACCTAGCATAGCCAATGAGGAATGTCTTAATCAACACAACCATTGAGGAATGTCGACCATGGTCAAACATGGCCATCATTTTCAACCACAATCAATCATAGTCGATCAAAATTAAACATAATAAAATACAATCAACCATGCTCATCCAATGCCATCATGGTCAACTGTGGCCGATCATAGTAAACCAAATTCAATGTGACATAACCTTTGATGAATGTCACAATGCAACATAATCATTCAGGAACCTAGCAATTCAATATAAATTATCCAAACTAAATGTAAAAATGTGACATAATCATGGAGGAACATCACAATTTAACATAATCCTTCAGGAAAGTCACAATAGGAAATAATAGTTGAAGAAAGACACAGTTTGAAATGAATGTCATTATGCGACATAACCATTAAGGAATGTAGTAAGTTGACATAACTCAACCAAGTTGAGCATCACAATAGATGTAACCATATTATCAATCTCTTAGTGTCACAATGTGACATAAAATTTAGTTGAACCATAACACTAACTTTGCTAAACAATATTCAACCATGTTCAACCATATCAAACAATGCTGAACAATAGTCAACCATGGAAAATTTATTTTGTAAACACATACATTATATTGTAGTGAATTTAAATAAACGTATTTATATATCATCATAACAATGAAGAAATAATTATCAAATATCACAATCTTTATTCAAATTTAATAATTTAGTGGTCATCCATAGTAAAACATGGTCGACCATTGTCAACCATAATCATCCATAGTCAACTATAATCATCCATTATCTGTTATGAATACCTTTATTTTCTTCTCTGTCTAATTTTCTACCAGAGCCTTAAACTCTTTAAATTTATCAAATACCTCAAATTTCTTTCTAAGAAAATAAATCCATGTGTTCCTTGAAAAATATTCTATGAATGAAACATAATACACAGATTTACCTAGGGATGGAACAGGAACAGGTCCAAACACATCACTGTGTATAAACTCTAACACCCCCTTTGCTCTTGTAGCACCAGATGGGAATCTTACTCGATTCAGTTTACCATATATGCAATGTTCACAGAAATCAAAATCCAGAGTGCAATTAAACATACCTTCAACCATACCTTTACCGTGTAGTGTTCGAAGGTCCTTTTCTCCAATATGTCCCAGTCTTTGATGCCACAACATGGTCTTCTTTTCAGGGACGATATTGGTCTTGTATTCTTTATTTGTATGCTCAAGGACAACAGAACTATTACACCCATTAGTATAAGTGCTTCACAACAACTTGTACAAAGTTCCACATCGAACTCCCCTCATCAACACCATTGCTCCTCGCACCATCTTGCAAGTGTTCTTTCCAAATACAGTATCCACTCTTGCATCATCCATATTGCTTACAGATATTAGCCTCCTGGCTAGTTTTGGAATGTGAAAAACCCCAGGGAGACTTCTAATCCTTCCATATTTTAGCAGCAACTTAACCCTTCCATGTCCCAAGATGTTTGTTGTCGAGTCATCTCCTAGGACTATGTCACCACCATCATATTTTTCGTATTCAGAGAACCACTCCCTATGAGGAGTCATATGGTATGATGCACCTGTGTCGATCAACCATACATCAAGGTATGCATGTGTACTTGTAGATTCTAGGTAAACATCACCTCCTTCTTCAGTGGAGGTTTTCGCCTTTGTGGAAGAGATACTATCATATCCCTTTGGTTTTTCAACCTTCTTAGACCTGCAATCTTTCTTATAATGCAATATTTTACCACACTCCAGCATTTCGTCAAAGATTTTTTTGGATACTTAGATCTACCTGTAGATTTAGATCTTCACCCCGAAGGCCTACAAGGGTTCTTGTCTTGGGTATGCTCTCTTACAAATAAAGCATCTGTGTTGCGACCATCCATGATTTTTCGCCTCATCTCTTCAGATAACAAGGGTGGCCCAGTCTTGGCACCACCACCGCTCTCGACATTGCCGTATTTCAACCAGGAACCACCTCCCTTCTTCCATCTGGAGCAGTTACTGCTCATTTTTGAGCTCATAAGACATATTGTTGATCAAATTCACCAAGACACCCTCATGCATTAGAGAATTAACATGTTGTACAAGGCCGACTCGAACTCACCAGCAACCCAGAGGTGTCCTACTTGTGTCAGGCCATTCATGCTCCAGCCCAAGAATGACCCCCTCAGCGGTGACCTGAGTGACATGACCTCGGGTGAAAATGGGTAATTTACTTGGTTTGGCTATCACGAGCATTCTCAGCTCGGCTCCTTGCACTGTAACAAATATGTTTTATAGTTATGACTTCAATTTTCAGTCTAGCTCCTCTGACTATCTTGGTTTCATACCACAATGTTGCACAGACTCGAATGTGCCCCCTGCCCTAGTTTTCAGTCGACATGGAAGATGTCGGATTGTCATTTTTGACAATGACATCACAATCTGTCACCTTCTTTGGTTTCCCCTAATTTGGCAGAACAACGCGATACTGGATTGTATAAACTAACACAAGCTTTAAATAGAACGTAGAACCAAACAACATTAACCAATGAAAAGATTAGATAATCACAACCATTGTATAATGAAAATTTAAATATCAAATATTCACTTTATTTTAAAGTAAAGTAGGTAAACGAATTAATTCTCTAAATAATAAACTATCATCATCCCATTTTCATACTAGAGTATATCATCATCGAAAGTTAGTTAAGAGAATAATAAAGACAAAATAATATATTTAATAATATTTGTTTATAGGTTTTATTTTGTATTTTAGGATGCTTAATAAAATATATTATTTTTTATTTTAAAAATTAATATGATAGATGTTTAATTAATTTAAAATAAATTATTTTTATTTATTAATTTAAAAAAGAAAAAGAAAATATTTTAATAGATATTGAATTCTATAAATTATATGAAAAATTAAAGCATAACCTTTTATTTTTGTTAAATATAATGAATATATGTATTTAAGAGAATTTAAAATATTGATTAATAAAAGAAATGTGTTATATAATAAATTAAAAATTAGTGTTAGAATATAATGAATATATGTGCTTAAGAGAATTTAAAATATTGATTAATAAAAGAAATGTGTTATATAGTAAATTAAAGATTAGTGGAAATCACCATTTTATATTAAAAAGATAAATAAAATAATAATATTATAATTTTTTTTTTTTAAATCTAATTTTTTTTTAGGGAATATACCTTTTTATAAAAGCAACTTTTTAAAAATTTAATAAATAAAATTATTTTAAAATAAACTAAAACTTATAAAATAATTCTAAAATAAATCTTAATTTTTATTTTTTTTAAATGTTACTTAATGGTTTAGTTATAAATAAAAGCTAATTTACATTTTTTTGAAAATGTTACTTATATTATATTATACTATGAAGATAGCTTAATGGGTTATCTCTACTTGTTGAGTATTATGAATTCAAAATAATAAGTATTATCAAAGTTCCTATAAATATAAATATTGTACCTCACTCCATTTCCATTCCTATATGATGGTGATTAAAGTCCACTAAGACAGAAATAACAATAATGTATTTTTAATGTCAAGCCAAGCTAGATACCAAATTGGTGTATGAAACCTCTTGTTTATGGGACAAGGGACATAGAATATCAAATCTAAAGTATATTTATAATAATATATTAAGTTTAAAATGCCCCGGATGGGGTGACACGTTGCACAACATTTCCATCTGGCATAGCGCCTAGCCACAGTTTAAATGCGGCAGGCCCCTCCCCATCTATTCAACATTAGCGATGGGAGTAGGCCATTACAGTAGACCTCCGGGTGAGCGACTTCTCCCTCGCGCGAAAGGGCCGACACTGCAAGCATTAAATATGGCAGAGTTAAAGCGAAGCCAGGTGCAGTCGTCCCACAAGAATGTGAAAGCAAAGAGGTCTGGTCGCAGTTGGCTCATCCTTGCTCTGCAACTCCCCGCCAACTCTAAGCTCTGGTGTGTTTCTCTCTGCTTCTTGTCCCTGGTGATTTTTCTGAGCCCTGGTGAGTTTTACACTCACTCCTCTTCCACGATGCCTTGGGAGTGAGGCAAGCCTCGTCGCGGGTCGGCTTGGCACACCCATGCTGCTCATCGCCAAAGGAGACAACATATGGAAAGAGCACTCTCGCTGGCCAACTCCATTATTCATTAAAGAGCGAGGGTCACCCATCTCACACTCCATTCTCCTACAATTGAGTCTGCAATGGAGAAGATCGATCACACCCCACCAGCACTGGATAATTAGCAGCCCACAGACATTAAGAAAGAAAAAAATCGCCCAACTGCGCTTGAAACTCAATCTGGAAGTAGCTTAAGGGGAAATATTGAAGAGGATTTCCCAACCTGCTACATAGAGGAAATACCATACATGGAAGACACCCCGACTACCCTAGAGCCTCAGGCAAGAGACAAAACAATGGGGAGGCTCTGTGAGGATCTCCCAACGTGCTATATTGAGGAAGTGCCTTACATTGATGTGGTCTCGCAAATGACCTACATAGTAATGGTGCACCGCACAGACATCGTATCCATGGACAAAGATGAGGCCAGCGTAGAAGCAAAGAAGGGTAACCCAGGCGAGGCAGACAAAAAAGGAATGCATGCACGCTTCGGTGCCCATCCACCATTCCTCCACACGGCACACCTGGAACTAGTGTTTGAACTTTGAGGACAAATGGCAGAGAAGGAGCACAAAGCCATCCTAATGGGACAACATTTGGATATGCTTCTAGACACTTACTCCAATGCCTCGACGAATAGGAAATTCCCAACGTGCGCCCAACCGTTTGTCATTCAGTCCAGAGCAGCGTGGCAGGAGGACGAGGATGACAGGTCACCTGGTATTTGAGCTTGTCTTTATTAGTCTGGTTTTTAATCTTGTTGTTCAGAGTCAAGATGATATATTTCCATCTTTCCTGGTTTCCTTCGGGCAGGACAGATGGCAAAACAATATGTTGGTTTTTTTCCTAGAAGCAACATAC
>SNQJ01S0116061.1:0-18504 GCA_010110895.2 Picea sitchensis | reverse complement strand
TTGTATAAAACCTCGAGCTGGGTCTTTGTCCGTTCTCACGCTCGAAAATACATGAGAACGCGATCAAGCATACTTTTATCACTTTTTCGGGCTCAACAAGGTTATATGAAAAATGAACCCCCCTGGAGTCCTCTTTAAGCTCTTTTCAGACTCTCTAAACATGAAAAGATAGCCGAGCGACCTTGCTATTTTCACGCTCGATAAAGTATTTGAAAAAGGCGTCTGTTGGGCAATAATATATCTCTTTTTCAGTCTCATCAGACTATTTTACGAAAAAGGAATTGAAAGATTTATCTTTTAAGTGTTTATCCAAACTCTATAATCATGGAAAACATTCGAGTTTTCTATCTTTGGACTCATTAAACAAACATCGACAGACCCGTAATGGGACCGAACCACTCCTTCTTAGGGTTCGTTAAACATACTTCGAATGACTTATTCGAAGGATAAGCTTATATCAACAAGCATATGTTATCCTCCTCAATCTTGTGTAAAAATAAAGAGGTACTCGCCAGAAATGGTGGGGGAAAATTTGGGAAAGGGATATGTTCTCATCTTCATATTGATTGGCAGTAAGTGTCTCTCTTGAACATGACACCCCCTATTCATTATTTGAAGCCAGTTTGAGAAATCCATTTGTCTGTCATTCGATTTGATACATGGTCAAACCCCGCGTCATCTCTAAGTCAATGCTGCCAAATCATTGGTCGTGTCTTTCATATGTTCAAGAGAAGCTCATCTAAAACCCCTATTGAGTCGTCCATCTACAGTTGTCCATTCTCTCTGTGTCAGCCTTCCCTGTGTCCAGTCCAAATTACATCATACTTTGTTTCACCTTCAAAATATGTTACTCATTTCATGTCATTGATGGGGGATACATCAAGGCCCTCCTGTGGCAAGTTTTGTTCCATCGACATCAGCTCATTATCCGGAAACAAGACTTAGAAAGTTTTTGGTACCTTGGAACCTGCATGCCTCAATGGCAGGTTTCCTCGCTTTCGATAGTGGGTTTACATCATTGACCCCTGATCAAAAGATTCCGTTGGATGTTCGACCTCAACTCATTCATTCAGATTCGAAGGATTGTACTAGAGTAGCTTGGGAGTCATTGACATTAATGGTGATTTCCCTCGCACTTATTAACGGTTTCATCAAATGACCAGTAATCAAGTGGTTTCTACCATGTTTGACTTCAACACATGTAATCATATGGTTAGATTCGTACTTTTGGGAAACAGGATTGAAGACCCTGGATATCATCCCTTGGTCCAGGTTGTGATGGAATATGTATAATATGCGACACATAGATCCACCTTGTATGTCTCGTGGCTAGGTCGTATCAATTTGAATTTTCTCGCATAGATCCACAGTGTATGATTGGTGGCCATGACCTATGTCTACAATGTCATCCCTCTGTGATCTGAGTATGGGAATTCCTACCTCAAAATTAATATATATGATATTCTGCAGATGCTTCATTGTTCGCAGGTTTTCGATTAGGTGTGCTCTTGGTTTCCGACACACATGCAGTTTACAAAGTCTTTCGGCTATCATTGATTCCGACCTCATACTTTGGGGGGCATTCTGTTACCCATGATTTTGGTCAATCTTGATGGTGTATTGATAATGGTGTACTCAGGCTCCTCATAAGAACTTTCTCCTGAGAAAAGTGACATTCATCTCTTCCCAGAAAACATACTTTTGAAGAGAGTTCGCAGGTTGCTAATATCCTAGGGTGTGAGAATGATCCATTCTCGCATGCTTCTTTAAGCTAGGGTGCGAAATTCTCACACTGTGATACATAGCTAGGGTGCGAACTTGTTCTAAATCTTGGAAAAAGATGAAGTCTCGATGGTTCTAGAAGGGAATATTCTAGAAGAATGGGTTGACATTCGAATGGTTATCCTTTTACTGGTTTCCCTGATATTGTGGGATCATTCTTATCCAAGTAACCATCTCATTCTCTCCTATATATTGATGGAATTATCATGGAAAAGGTTAAGCAAGGTTAAGAAAGATTCTCTCCTAAATGATCCAGCGAATGGTGTAGATACCAACGAGTCAACATATCACAATATGTGGATTCCAACAAAGTCATTGTCTCATCCTTATGTCTTCAAACTGGATATTAATGAAATCTTGAACAATTTCAAATAAATGATGAAATCCTAGTTTTAACACATGGGATGTACAAGAGTCAATTTGCCCTCTCATCTTTTTAAATTTTTGTTCGCCTAGTCTCAGAAGGACTCTTTTGATCTTTGTTAGTCATGTGTTTTGTACTTCTTATAAGAAATTTGTTTAAAATTATAGGATTAAGTCATAGATTCATGTTACAAAAGTCTTGATGTCATGATGGTGTTTGTAATCATTTGTAAATAAGGAAGGTTTTACCATTTTCATGTTATTTTCATTTTCAAAGGTAGTCACTACAGACTGTCTATTGCTGCAGGCTGCTTGTTGGTGCAGCCTGTTAGCGCTACAAATGTTTTTGTAGCGGATGGTGGTGAATTAGGGTAGATGATTTGAATTTCTTTAGAAAGGGGTAAACATCGTATACTAGGTACCATTCCTTGATACTCAAATTCCATAATTTTGAAACCATTACAGTCATTTAAGAAACCTATTTGCTACATAATTGTAGATGCAACAAATTTGTTAGCACTGCAAATCCCATGTTTCATACATAATATGAAACCCTAGCATAAATCACTT
Source organism: Picea sitchensis (assembly GCA_010110895.2). Lineage (NCBI taxonomy): Eukaryota > Viridiplantae > Streptophyta > Pinopsida > Pinales > Pinaceae > Picea > Picea sitchensis. The sequence goes on along the minus strand of SNQJ01S0116061.1, from coordinate 15,789 downwards.
GAAATAAGGTTTTAGGTACCACCATTCCATTCAAAACATCTCAGCTCACACCCAATATATTAACTACAATTTTCTTCTGATGAAAACGCTGGCTACAAACCCACCTGCTGCAAACTAAACTAGTGTTGCAAACTCTTTGTTTTTCACAATTGCTTCAAAAGTATTACTATTTGAGACTTAATTAAAACTCATGTTTTCATCATTTCATCCAAGATTCTAGCTTCAAGTTACATTTTATCCTCTACAATATTTTTCTAGTATAAACTCTATTTGTAGCAAAACCCTAAGTTCACTAGATTTCATCACACAGTTTGTTGGATACAATTATTAGAGAGGTTTTACTCTTATTTGACTTGCCATGGAAGATCAGAAAATGAAAAAGGTCCATAAAGGAGGCATTAACAGAGGCTCAATGATTATTTTCATATTTTGACATCAGTTGCAGTGAGCAGAAGAAAAAAATGTCATGTACAGGAAAGTTCACAGTGAATCCTGCAGATGCGCTGCAAACCTGCTGAAAGTGAAACAGTTTGCAAAACACTTGTACTAAAATCGAACAGTATGATAAATATGAGTTATGGGAGAGCTTCCAGCTGTCAAAGGAGGTTTGAATGTTTCCCTAGGAAGAATTTAGACATCAAGGGACACTTGTACTTGATATCCAACTCCACTAGATCTCCAAACATGAGCTGGATGTAGTTGCATTTATCATCACCAACAACTTCCTGGAATCTAGCAGTTAGTTAAGTTTATGTTTGTTTGTCTACTACCACAACTCTCCAAGGCACATAATCCTATGCATGTGCTAGGTGGAAAGTCATAGAGGGAATTTTGATGTAAAATTGTATTTAATGGGTGATGTTACTCCTAGATGAGGTTCAAGTGGTTTTTGAGAGACTCATATCTTTTTGCTTCAGATTGAAAAGTTTCCAAACTATGTATGTACATATTTAAGAATCTTGGATAATTGAAGATCAACTCCTTTTTATACTGTTACATGCTATATTCTTGTATTTCTTTGATATTACCTACTGATAAAAGATTTATCTTTAGTACTTGTGTTCATGAAATGCAATAACTGATTTACTGTCTATTTGTTGGTGTAAGTATTGTCAAAGCACATCTTCTTGTTGACTAGGAGGCTCCTTGTTAGTAATAATTCTACTGTATGTGTGCCAAAAGTGCATGATGTAACTTGGTTCATGTATTTCATTTTCTCCTTCAGTATTCCATATTTTCACCGATATTCTTAAAACTGATCTAATATTGTTCAATCCTTTCTTGATGGAGTATGTTTTGTGGAAAGTTTGCATTGATATCTTAAATTGAGTTTCTCATCCATTCGTTACACTTGAAATTAAAAGACCTTACCTTTTTACAAAGCTACAAATTCTGATGGGTATTAGGCTTACACCTACAACAGTCTAGGTGTGACTTCTAGTGCTAACACCTGGGTCTCAAGTCATCAAATCAATATACACGTTCAACAAGTCCAGACCTCATACATTAGAATTTCTAGTTCTCAGTGATTTAGGGTTCGCATCTTGTAAGAAAATTCGGGTCTTTATAGGATTCGATACCATTAGCATGAGGAGCGAAAAGAGATACCACTGAATCAATATGAGGTGGGAGAGCATACCCAATAGAGAATCACCCACAAAAGTAATGTCAGGATGGCCATTTTTCATGCACAGATTCAAATGGTGAGGATATTGGCAAAGGCTTCAACACCACGTGGCGAGGGATATCTTGAACTACAACCAGTGAATGTTCAAAGTATATCTATCCATGGGAGTGAGAATGTATGAGGGGAGTAAGAGTAACAACAATAATGAGTGCAACAAGAATTAGGTTTATGGTATAGATATTAGTTTTAGGGTTTTGATATGGAGGGTCAAAATCATATGATGATTCAGCCCAAAAAAATTGACCAATGTGAGGGTGTGAGAGAGGTTCTCAATCTGTTGGAGAGAGGTTCACTTAGACAAAGAATAACTAGAGATAAAATGTGCAGGATAGGGGGAATATAATGACCAGAGGTCAGAGAATTGATCAAGAATGAGGAGAGGATTTTTTTTCACCCTAGGGGAAAGGAAATGTCGGGAGAAATTATGGAGTTAGTATTGGCTCTAATACCACTATCAAGTCAAGCATTGCGTAGAAAATATAACTCCACTCTCATGTATTTGAAATTAACTTGATAGGTTAATAAATGAACAATAAATGACTCTTGGTCTTAAATAAGTGAAGATGTTTCCTATCACCTACGACTATTCATATTTAAAATATGTTACAAGTAACATATTTGTTGGCCCTCGACTAAGTTTTGGAGAACCTTGTTTGTGTTTGACCATTTTTGGGACTTCAATTGGCTGGTCGAAGATGTAGTGCTAGGAGAAGCAGAGATCGTAGGATCTCTCTCCATTTTGTGGGATTTTTGTGTTTAGGGTTTATGTAACGAGTATGGGATGTTGGCCCATGGGTTTATCCATGTTTAGGCCCCATTTGTAATGTATAAATAGATATCTAGGTGATGTAAGAAAGAGAGACCTAGTAGAATCAACTTAGTGCAGAGCTAGAGGCTTTGTGCATACTATGTGTTAAAAATTGCAGAGCTAAGCGAAAGTGATTGTAAAACGCTTGTGTGCAGACTGTGTAAGAAGGCTTTGTGTTGCGACCTAACTCGGGGAAGGAGGATCTGGTGAGGTGCACACAAATCTCTTTTCCTATGCGAAGTAGATTTTTTGGCTCTGTGCATTAAAAGAAGATAATAAAGAGAAGAAGAGTTGGTGGGCGTAGCCCCATGCTGGGGGTGAACCACGTATATTCTATGTTGTGGTGATTTGTGCTATGCCGTTCATGTGGTTGTGTATTTATTTGCTTATTGCTGATTCTGGATGAATGTTTAATGTTTAATGATATGAATTAATGCTAGATCTGATCTATTTCTATATGCTAAGTGCTTAGATGTGCTATATCTTGTCAAATACTATGTTGTTATGTAACTAAGGTTTTACCCACGATGTGAATAAAGGGTTAAATACTAATTAATGTTAACTGCTAAGTGCCCTATTAAGTATTATGATCATAGATCTGTGTCCCAGCTAGGTTGTAGGAATTTGAGTCCTGCAACCCCCCTGCCTCTACCTCGGGTGAGAGTTCATATTCTTCGTAGGTGTTGCTGAAAGGGCCGATAGTTAGGGTTTTTTTGGTGCATTGTTGAAGCGTTGAACCCTGGGTCAGCCTCTATGCCAAAAAATGGTTTCATTGCCGGGGCTTGAAATTGTGATTATCGGGAACTAAGAAAAAGAGAAAGCTCTATGCACATATATGTTTCCCTAGTGTGCAGTACTCTACGTAACTTGTGAAGCTCTGTGCTAAGAAGAGAAGTCTGATTTGAAGAAAAGAGGTAAGATCTTAAAGCTTTATTCTCTGATAAAGGATCCTAGAAAGAATTTTTTGCAGGTCTATCACCGTGATCCCAATGTGCAATACAGGAAAGGTTGGGGATCATTTAAGAGAAAAAGAGGATTGACATTATGTTATAATTGCATAAGGTCGGGACATCTTGCTAAGGAATTCCCTAGCAGAATTCCTATTTTCCTTTGTTGTAAAGCTACTGGACATGAAGTTTTGGATTGTCCTAGAATGATTGCTAAAGTTGAGAAGATGAACATAAGACAAGAAAACCACAAGGAAGCTCCAGAGACTAGGAATATGATAAAGAACCAGAAAGAACCAGATGCTATATTATTGCATATGAAAGAAACACTGAATGATCACAAAGACATCGGTTTATCAGATATTTTAAAAGAGAAAGAGTGAATAGAAACAATAATAGGAGACTTCGACATAGGTTGTGTATTGGATGCAGAAAAACAGGTGAACATTATGAAAGAAAGTACTTGGGAAATCTTAGGAAATCCTGCTATGATTCCTTCATTGGGAGGAATAGGACTGTTTAAAGGAAAGTTGATAACCCTATGTGGAAGACTTTCCCATGTACCTATGGTTTCTCATGGAGCATCCAAAAAAGAAGAATTCGAGGTTATTAAGTTTGCTGAGAACAACGCTCCCTTTTCACTTTTGTTAGAAAGACTTGGATCGAGAGAGATCGAATCCGAAGGAGAGAAGAAGAGGAAGCTATAGAACAGAAAAAGAAAGAATTAAGAGATTTCATGGCTAAGTGAATATCGTGCTTAATAGAAGAACAAGAGGACAAGTCGAAGCAACTAAGGGCCAGAGACTTAGCTGTCGAATTTGAAAGAACAAAAAAAGGATTAAAGAACCTATCCATGCAAGAGAGTAGAGCACCGACTCCAGAAACAGTAAGAGAAGAAGTATTATCATCAAACCTTGTGAAAGATTCTCAACAGTGAGAATTTACTACGCTAAGAAAAGATAAGAACAATAATGGAAAGAGGAATCTAGAGACACAGATCATAGGAAAGAAAGCTAGAAATCTCAGTAAGAAGAAAGCAAAGCTAGAAAAATTGCAGGAGGTTCTAGAGAGGACTACACAGAAGGTAGATTTGCAGAACTTGAACCTCACCGGAATAGCAGAAAAACACCAAGTAGAACTTCTCCATGGCGAAGCAATATGACCATTAGAGGTGACCCGACCGTTAGAATGATGCTCCAGAATGGCTAGAAATGCAGTTACTGCTGGAACATTCACCATTGGACCATTGGGACCACACCATAATGGATGGAATTGTATTGATTAAGGCATTCCTCCCCATTGGAGGAGTCTGTTACGATGTTAGCTATTTATCCCGTCGAATATTGCACCAAGGAGACTTTCACGAATTGTGATTATTCGAGCCCACAAAGAACTAATTGATTTCACGCAATGCTTATTGCAACATCGCCATCCATTCTGCTACCTTGATTTTTTGTTCACCGACCCGAAATATATGATCTTGAGCATGTATGTTGGGCTACCTTAGCATAGTAGAGAAATCTATCGAATAAATACTCATAGACCTCATGGTTTAGAAGGTGATGTCCGCAGGAGTACATGCCTCGTCAATGAGAGAAGTTCAAACATCCCCGTCGAATGCACGTCGATGTGGGCCCTCCCAAAATGTGACAGAGAAGAGAAGAAATCATCGCAATGACTTGGAAATGTGAAGCTCATCCCATCAATCCTACCCGACTATATCCCATCTCTGGCCGACACGGTTAGTCATGATAGCATCCCGGGGGGCTTTGACTATACACTGATTATTGCATACCTATGAAAGGGGATACACGTAGTTGGACTGTAGTTAGGAAAGATTATGACGCTAAAGATCAGTGACTTCAACTTAGGAGACTGAAAGAACTATGGAATTCTCTCACCACACAAGTACTTTACCAAGACAATGGGGAAGAAGTCGAAGATAATCCCCCAGTCACGGACCATGGAAATTGCAATATCAACCATCCTCAATGTGATGAAGATACCACACTTCGACATACATTAGGAGGTTAACGTGTGCGTTAAAATCCTCCTTTCATGCTATCATGGTGGTTACCTATGGTTGGATTGGTGCATCAAAGTATATCCAACGCTGATCCACCAGATGACTGGATTAAGCATGGAAGGACTAGATCCCCAGGATTTTTACCCAGGGAAGGTTGTAGATCACACCCTGGCGCAGCACATAAAAGAAACCAACGACAATGTGGAGAAAGGGAAACGGTTATACAAGGTAGCCTCCATCCAGAATGGACCAGTTCACCTAGCTTTCCAGTTGATTGCTGGTAATCTCGCCAGGAAGAATAGACCAACGCAGGTCATGGGGTTTGTCGTCGACCTCATAGGGAAATGCATCGAAGGGATGCAAATGAACTAGGAGAGCTACCTCGTCAACCAGTTAGAGAAATACTACCGTGAAGCTCAGGATCAGGGCTATGAGTTCCATTTCAATTGGCTGCTGATTCTCATTGCCTTCATTACTTGGGAGATGTCAGAAGGAGCGACCTTCCCAGAAATTGAGCCGTACGAACCACTAGCTGCGAATTTCACTACACTATGGTATTCAAGAGACATGGAGAAGCAATTGCAGTAAAATGTGGTGTTCCACACATATTATCTATAGCTGAAGAGAGCCATTGAATCTTTCCCTCGCATGACGATGAATACCATGCACAGGTTCAATCCACTTGTGAAGTTCCATGTAGATAGGCATTTCATTTACATCACTGCGTGTAGAGATGAACACAAAGAAGAACTCTAGTCCTATTACAAAATCACAGAGGAGGAAATGGAAGAAATAACCAAGGAATGGTCTACAGAGTTCCTTGCACCGATCAAACAGACAGAAATCTTTGACCTTGAACTCATCGGAAGTTCTGTAGTCACTCACGAAGAATATGATGCACCCAACAACAACAACAGGAAGAAAAAGAAGGAAGAGTTACAAGAATTGAGCAGCGCATCAAAAGAAAATACACCAGATTCACCTGAAGGAGGAGGAGGAGGTGAAGAAGTAGACAAAGAAGAGGACGAAGGGGAAGAAAAAAAACAAGAACATTGCAAAGTAACACTGCCTAAGGATCCCATCATATAGGTATAGACATCTAAGAAAAGAAAGGGTTCCCCAAAAAAACCTTCATCGTGAAAGAATTCAAAATCTAATAAACCTCCATTTCAGACTATGCTCACGGTAGATGATATTGACCTCATCATCGTCGTTGTATTAGATACCTCAGAGGACATTTTTCAGCGAAGTGAAGCCAAACAGGATACAATGTTTGACAAGATTGAGGTAGAGCTCAAAGGGGTACACCATGCTCTTTATTCGAGCCACACAGTGTCTACTACGTCGTTGTCAGCAGGGGACATAGAAGTAGGAGATGAGCCTGCCCAGCTACACAGATTAGCAGTCTCGATCGAGGCTCACTTTTGTCGGGTCCAGGAGGAAAAGGAGTAGGCCACAAAGGCATTAAAGCAAGGAAAATAAGAAGCCCTAGAACAACATCGGGTAGCGCAGAAAGAGAAAGATGACCTCTAGGTGAATTTCGCAGAGGATAAAGCACATATCCAGAAGGAAAACGAGTTGCTCACAGAGCAGATGGGAGTCAAGGAGGAAATCACCAGATCACTTTGCTATGTGTCGGGCCTCGCACAGATAGAATAAGACATAGTGGAGAGACAAGTGGAGAATCTCACTAAATCTATTCAACATCTTCAAGCAAGAGTGGCAAAACTTGATATACAAGTCGTTCCAAGCACTCCACAGGAAGTGTGATATCAGAGGGAAGAAACTGCTCAGAGCGCAGTCGAAAGAATCAAGGCATTGGCCTTAGAATCCAAGAAATTAAGAAATCGAAGAGTGCAGACCTATAAGAGCCTTGCAGAGGACCCATAACTAAGGACATTGGAGTCACAGCTCTAGGAGGCAAAGAAACAAGAAGCGACAGTACAAGAATGGTTGAAGCCACTGTCAGCAATCGAGAGGATGAAAAGGTCCCAGGAATAGTGCACCATTTATAAACAGGTCCATGCCATCCAGAGTAAAGTCATGGAAGTGACCCAAAGGCTACAACAAGTGCAGGATGAAGCCTGCACACTTTTTGAGGAGATTGAGGGACAAGGTGCACAACTAGAACAAGTATTCACCATAGTGGAACAACTATTAAAAGGACTGGTGACCGAGAAAGTTATTCAGGAGTTCACCAAGGAGGAGGCTCTGGTGAAGCAGTAGGTCGAAGCAGCTCAAGCCAAGATCACAGCCTTCGAAGAAAATTTTCCTAGATCAAAGTGACTAGGGACGAGTCACATGTGAGTGTTGGGGGATTTTTGGCCGTTGACAAGTTTTTGGAGAACCTTGGTCGTGTTTGACCATTTTTGGGACTTCGATAGGCAGGTCGAAGATGAAGCGCCAGGCGAAGTAGAGATCACGAGATCTCACACCCGTTTGTGGGATTTTTGGGTTTAGGGTTTATGTAATGGGTATGGGATGTAGGTCCATGGGTTTACCCATGTTTAGGCCCCATTTGTAATGTATAAATATATATATAGGCGATGTAAGAAAGAGACACCTAGTAGAATCGACTTAGTGTGGAGCTAGAGGCTTTGTGCATACTATGTTTTAATACTTGCAGAGCTAAGTGCAAGTGATTGTAAAAATCTTGTGTGCAGATTGTGTAAGAAGGCTTTATGCTGTGACCTAACTCAGGGAAGGAGGATCTGGCGAGGTGCGTGCAGATCTTCTGTCCTATGTGGAGTAGGTTTTGTGGCTCTATTCATTGAAAGAAGATAATAAAGAGAAGAAGAGTTGGTGGGCATAGCCCCACGCTGGGGGTGAACCACGTATATCCTGTGTTGTGGTGCTTTGTGCTATGTTGTTCATGTGGTTGTGTATTTATTTGCTTAGTGCTTATTCTGGATGAATGTTTAATGCTTAGTGATATGAATGAATGCTAGATATAATCTATTTCTATATGCTAAGTTCTTGGATGTGCTATATCTTGTCGAATACTGTGTTGTTCTGTAACTAAGAGTTTACCTGCGATTTGAATAAAGGGTTAAATACTAATCAATGTTAACTGCTAAGTGCTCTGTTAAGTATTATGATCAGAGATCTATGTCCCATCTAGGTTGTAGACACTTGAGTCTTGCAACCCCCCCCTTGCCTCTACCTCGACTGAGACTTCAACTACCTCATAGGTGTTGCCGAAAGGGCCGATAGTTAGGGTTTATTTGGTGCATTGTTGAAGCGTTGAACCCTATGTCTTCCCCTGTGACAAAAAATGGTTTTGTTGCCGAGACCTGAAACTGTGATTGCTGGGAACTAAGAAAAAGAGAAATCTTTGTGCATAGATCTATTTCCCTAGTGCGCAGTACTCTACTTAACTTGTGAAGCTCTGTGCTAACAAGAGAAGTTTGATCTGAAGAAAAGAGGTAATATCTTAAAGCTTTGTTTTTTGATAAAGGATCCTAGAAAGAACTATTTGCAGGTCTATCACTGTGATCCCAATGCACAGTACATGAAAGGTTGGGGATAGTTTAAGAGAAAGAGAGGATTGACATTATGTTATAATTGCAGAAGACCGAGACATCTTGCTAAGGAATGCCCTGGTAGAAGTCCTGTTTTCCTTTGTTGTAAAGCTATTGGACTGATGTATTTGAAATTAACTTGATAGGTTAATAAGTACACAATAAATGACTCTTGGTCTTAAATAAGTGAAGATGTTTCCTATCACCTAGGACTATTCATATTTACAATATGTTACAAGTAACACATTTGTTAGCCCTTGACCAAGTTTTGGAGAACCTTGGTCATGTTTGACCATTTTTTGGACTTCGATAGGCTAGTCGAAGATAAAGCGCCAGGCGAAGTGGAGATCGCGGGATCTTGCCCCCTTTTGTGGGATTTTTGGGTTTAAGGTTTATGTAATGGGTATGGGATGTCGGCCCATGGGTTTACCCATGTTTAGGCCCCGTTTGTAATGTATAAATAGATATCTAGGTGATGTAAGAAAGAGATACCTAGTAGAATCGGCTTAGTGTGGAGCTAGAGGCTTTGTGCATATTATGTGTTAAGACTCGCAGAGCTAAGTGAAAGTGATTGTAAAAAGATTGTGTGCAGATTATGTAAGAAGGATCTGTGTTGTGACCTAACTCGAGGAAGGAGGATCTGGTGAGGTGCGCGCAGATCTCCTGTCCTATGCGGAGTAGGTTTTTTGGCTCTGTGCATTGAAAGAAGATAATAAAGAGAAGAAGAGTTGGTGGATGTAGCCCCACACTCGGGGTGAACCACGTATATCTTGTGTTGTGGTGCTTTGTGCTATGTTGTTCATGTGGTTGTGTATTTATTTTCTTAGTTCTTATTCTGGATGAATGTTTAATTCTTAGTGATATGAATGAATGCTAGATATGATCTATTTCTATATGATAAGTGCTTAGATGTGCTAGATCTTGTCAAATACTATGTTGTTCTATAACTAAGGTTTTACCTGCAATGCGAATAAAGGGTTAAATACTAATGAATGTTAACTTCTAAGTGCTCTATTAAGTATTATTATCACAGATCTATGTCCCAACTAGGTTGTAGACACTTGAGTCCTGCAACCCCCCTGCCTCTACCTCGGGTGAGACTTCATCTACTTCGCAGGTGTTGCTGAAAGGGCCGGTAGTTAGGGTTTTGTTGGTGCATTGTTGAAGCGTTGAACCCTACGTCTACCCTTGTGCCAAAAAATGGTTTTGTTTCCAGGACTTGAAACTGTGATTGTTGGGATCAAAGAAAAAGAGAAATATATGTGCGTAGATCTGTTTCCCTAGTGCACAATACTCTACTTAACTTGTGAAGCTCTGTGCTAAGAAGAGAAGTCTGATATGAAGAAAAGAGGTAAGCTCTTAAAGCTTTGTGGTCTGATAAAGGATCCTAGAAATGTTTTTTTGAAGGTCTATCACTGTGATCCCAATTCCCAGTACAAGAAAGGTTGGGGATCGTTTAAGAGAAAGAGAGGATTGACATTATGATATAATTGCAGAAGACCAAGACATATTGCTAAGGAATTCCCTGGTATAAGTCCTATTTTCCTTTGTTGTAAAGCTACTGAACATGAAGTTTTGGATTGTCCTAGAATGATTTCTAAATTTGAGAAGATGAACATAACAAGAAAACCACGAGGAAGCTCCAAAGACTAAAAATATGCTTGTTGGCCCTTGACCAAGTTTTGAGGAACACTTGGCCATATTTGACCATTTTTTGGACTTCAACAAGCTGTCGAAGACGAAGCGCAAAGCGAAGCAGAGATTGCGAAGCTAGACCCCCATACAGGTCCTTTTTTGGAGTTTTTAGAATATGTAATGGGAAAGCAGATGTCAGCTTGTAGGTTTACCCCATGCTAGAGCCCACTTTTGTAATGCTTATAAATAGATATCTAGGCTGATGTGAGTAGGAGAAAGATTAATAGGAGGCTTAGTGCTAGAATTGATCTATGTGATTAAGTTGTAGAGTTGAGTGCAAGTGTTGTAAGTGATGAGTGCATGGGTGTACAGGGAGGCTTTGTGCTAGATCTACTTGAGGAAAGATGATTTGGCGAGGTGTGCACAGATCTCCTATCCTATTCAGAGTAGAAGTTTTGATAGCTCATATTTGTAACTTGGATTGACATGGAAACTAATAAAGAAGAAGAGTTGTAATTGGACTGCAACCCCCAGGGTGGGGGTGAACCACATAAATACTGTGTGTTGTGCTTTGTGCTTATTCTTAGATGTTTTGTATTGCTAAGTGTTTATATGTGATTAGATATAATTTCTTATACTTAGTGCTATAGATGTATATGAATTTTAAATCCGATATGTATATGAATGTTAAATCCGATGTGTATGAATATGCTAAGTGCTTGGTCTACCAGATCTGATTTGTCTTGTTGTTTCTAAGTGCTAAAATAACCTAGACCTAAGTGAATGTTGCGGTTCTCTTTATGTCAAAGAAGTAGATCTAAGTGGAATATTGATGAATGATCTATGGTAAGTTCTTGCTAAGTGTTGTAATCTTAGACCTGTGTCCCAACTAAGGTTGTAGACACTTGAGTCTTACAACCACCCCTGGCTCTACCTCGGGTGAGACTTCATATTCTTCGTAAGTGTTTACGAAAGGGCCGATAGTTAGGGTTTTGTTGGTGCGTTGTTGTAGCATTGAACCTTGGGTATGCCCCTATGCCAACAAATGGTTCTTTTGCCGGGACTAAAACTGTGATTGCTGGGAACTAAGGGAGAAGAAGCTGTGTGCAAATATTCCTCCTGAAACTATGGAAGCTCTATGTGTGGATTTGTTCCCTAGTGCACAATATTTTACTTGATTTGAAAAGAGAAGGCTAGATCTGAAGAAAAGAAGCGAGATCTGAATGCTTTGTGCTCTAAGAAAAGTAAAAGTGGAAGTTTTTGAAGAAAAGAGGTAATGTTTGTAAGCTCGGTGCTCTGATAAAGGTAAGAATAGTTAAAAAATTTTAGATCTGAAAGCTTTGTGATATGTAGAGGTAAGATAAGTGATTTTTTTTGTTTCTAGAGCATGGATCTAGGTATGTTTGATAGACTCTGTCCTAGCTTGAAAAATAGGGCATTAATAGATGAAAGAAAGTTTGACATGAATAAATCTGAGAGATATGTTATACCTATGCAAAGAAATAATGTTTGGACTAACAAATGGATGCAAGATCCTAGAAAGAATTTTTTGTAGGCTAGCTACCATGATCCTGGTGCGCAGTACAAAAGAAGTTGGGGATCATTTAAGAGAAAGAGAGGATTAGCCCTATGTTATAGTTGCAGAAGACAAGGAAATCTTGCTAAGGAATGCCCTGGTGGGATAACTAGTTGTCTCTGTTGAAAAGCCTTGGACCACGAAGTATTGGATTGCCCTAGAATGATTTCTAAGATTGAAGGCATGAATCTGAAGGATGAAAACCCTAAGGCAGATCCAGAAATAGCAGAACCCCAGAGAGAATCAGAAAATATATTACTACAGATGAAAGACACCTTGAATGACCACTAACATGTTAGATTATCAGAGGTCTTTAACGAAAAAGAATGCATCGAGGTAAGAATAGGAGACTTTGACATTGATTGTGTTATGGATCAGGAAACACAAGTGAATGTTATGACAGAGAGAACTTGGGAAGCTATAGGAAGGCCTGCTATGATCCCTTCACTAAGAAGAATAGGGTTATTCAGAGGGAAACTAGTAAACCTATGTGGAAGGCTCACTCAGATATCTATCAATGTCAATGGAACTTTGACAGAGGAAGATTTTGAGATTATCAAATTTATTGAGGAAAATGCCCCATTTAATATGTTACTTGGACAACCTTGGATTTAAAGAGATCAAGCCCGGAAGAAGGAAGAAGAAAATGTTTTAGAACAACGAAGACAAGAGTTAAAAGATTTCATGACCAGAAGGATCACACGGTTGATTGAGGAACAGGAGAACAAATCAAAGCTATTTGACACTAGAAGCCCAGATGTCAAATATGCAAAAGCATTAGGGAAATCACAGAATATTGGAGTATATGTATCAAATATAGATGAATTAGTACCCCTGAGTCTTGGGAGAGAACCTCAGCAGTGCGAAGTGACTATGCCCCAGGAAAATAAGAATCAGAATGGGAAAAAAACTACCGAGACGAAGCTCATGGGGAAGAAGGATAGGAAGCTAAGTAAAAAGAGAGCTAAGATCGACAGGCTACAAAGGGTTCCAGAGGGAACCTCTCATAAATAAACTTTGCAAAATTGGAGCTTCGTCGGGATGTCAGAACAACGACATGGGTCACTTCACCATGGCGAAGAAATATAGTCATTGGAGGTCGATATATCCATTCGTCTGCCACTGTGAATAGATCAAAAAGAATTGATGGATCATCACCAGACCGTTAGACTGCACCATAACAAGAGTTAATGAAGCCCCATATACATTACAAATGATAAATTGCATAGTTACTTACTTATTCTATCATGCCATGCACGAAATACACTTTTGCTAATTGCGAATTTGAGTCCGCAGACTACATGAATTGTGAAAAGTGATTACTCCACTCTTAATATTTAACCTATTATAGCACCTACGTTACTTTGAGAACCTGAGATATTTATTCTAAGAGCATATGTCCAATGAATTTAGCGCAGCTAAAGAATATGTAAGAGAGGTACTCGCTAGCCTCAGAGCCGAACGAGTCATGTCAGAGAGAGGATTGTCTACAGGTTTACATGAATCATTGATGAGAGGAGTGCAAGCCTCCCCATCAACTGCTTGAGTAGGAACATCCCGAGCCGGTGCAGAAAGAAGAACCAAACATAAAGACGATATGGCCAACATGAAGTTGGTTCCATCCATCCTACCTGCTTACATACCACCTCTGTGCGTTGCGTTCAACAGAGACAATGTGCCTAGAGACTTTGAGTACACTCTAGTCATTGCGTACAAGCTAAAGGGTGTACACGTAGTCCACGTAGATCATGACAAGATTGCAGTATTGAAGTTTAGTGACTTCAACCTGGGGGATCGTAAAGTTTACAACATGCTTGCCCCATACAAGTACCTAGCTAGAACCAAGGGAAATAATTTGAAGATTGTCCCTCAGCAATGGATGATGAGTTACCATAGAGGATACTTATGGTTAAAATGTTGCATAACAATTGATCTAGCACTGATCAATCATATCACCGAGCTTAGCATGTAGGGATTTGATCCCCATGATTACTATCCTAGAAAGACCGCGGATCGCGCTCTTGCTCAGAAGAAGAAAGAAGCTTATGGATATGTTCAGAAAGGCACACGAGGCTACAAGGTAGCTTCTATTGAGAGTGGCGCAGTGTACTTCACCTGTCAATTGATTGCAGAGAATTTGGTACGCAAGAATAGACCCACACAAGTATCAAGATTTGTAGTCGACCTCCCAGGGAAGTGCACAGAGGGACTACAGATGAACTGGGCAAAGTACCTGGGGAATAAACTAGAGATTGAAAGCAGAGAGGCCTAGGATCAAGGGCATGAATTCCATTTTAGCTGGATCTTGATACTTATAGCTTTCGTTGCATGGGAGCTATCAGAAGGTGCAACTTTCCTGGACATCGACCCCTTTGAACCACTAGCTACGAAGTTCAGTACACTGTGGTACTCGAACAATATGAACAAGCAATGGCAATCATATTACACCCAGTTGAAGATCGCCATCCAGTCTGAGCCTCACATGAACCTGAATACTGTACACAGGTTTCGACCTTTGATGAAGTTCAACGTGGACTACCATTTCATATATATTACAGCACACACTGATGAACACAAGGAACAACTTCAGTCTTATTATAAGATGATAGAAGAAGAACTGGAGGAGATCACCAAGGAATGGTCGATGGACCTCCTTATTTCAGCAAACCCCGTAGAAATATCCAACATCGACAACCCAGAAGCTGTGCAGGATACACCTGGGCCTAGTAAGACAAAGAAAACAAAGAAGAGGAAGAAGGATGAGGAATTCCAAGATATAGACAACCTATCTCCGAGGACAACTCCCATTACACCAGACTAAGGAGGTGATGGTGAAGACTTAGGAGAAGTCGAACAAAGACCAGCAGATGAAGTAGAAATCATAAAGAAGAGGAAGGGTTCGCCTCCGGAACCTTCCTAATGGAAGAAATCAAAAGCACCCGTAGCTAAGCTGCAGACCATGCTCACTCCATATGACTTCAGTTTCCTCATCAAAGCTATGAATGAAGCTTTATAAGAGATAACAGAAAAGCAGGAATCTAAGTAAGAGACAATGTACAACAAAATTGAGATCCAGCTCCAAGGAGTGCAACAGGCACTTCAGTCTAGCCGCGTAGTCTCCATTGTGCCCCTGCTAGAAGAAACAATAGAAGAGGGAGATGAACCCGTTCAACTCCACAATATTGCTAACACATTCAAAGTACACCTTCAAAAAGGACAGGAAGAAACAATGTAGGCCACCTAGGCCTTAAAGTAAGCACATGAGGAAATCATCGAACCAGGCTAAGCTACGCAACAAGAGAAGGACACTCTCCAAGCGAAATTTGAAGAAGATAGAGAGAAGATCCAAAAAGAGAAAGAGCAGCTACTCGTGAAGTAGATCGGAATTGAAGAAACAATCAACAGAGCATTTCTCTCTATGACCGGCTTAGAGAAGAAGGTAGAAGACCCCATAGAATGCCAAGTGATGAAGCTTGCTGAAGTTATTCAACAACTTCAACAAAGAGTCATGGAATCAGAGCTTCAGACCATACCAAGTACCTCGCAAGAAGTGCGCGACCAATGAGAAATGACTGCCCAAAGCATAGTT
>SNQJ01S0116060.1:6545-27934 GCA_010110895.2 Picea sitchensis | reverse complement strand
CCTTTGCTGCGCGCGTTTTCTTCAACGCTGTTCCTCCTGAGCTTGCCATCAATGACAAGCATACGCTACTTGGTAAACATTTGCCAACAGCCTCAACCTACGTGCAAGTCTGTGCAGTTAATGCATTGAAACCTGCATAGAAATCTATGCCATAGTACTACATGTACATAATGGTGCACACTCCTCTTCCCCTGTGCATTGGCGAAGTTCCGTTCTTAAAATAAAATTTGGGCAGATTAAACAATGTGGGCCTTAGCCCAACCGATTGATGTAGTTTATATTAATACATTCGTTGGGGGAGGTCCCGGGGTCAAATGTGCGAGCCTCCCTTTTTAGTGAGTTGTTTCAACCGATACGAAACAAATGCTAAACTTGGCAGAATGATTTATAAATTGGAAGATATGCCAGATATGGTGGGGCTTCCTCTAACCTTGGTGGAGGGGTTGGTTGCCATCCAAATATGGTGGAATCCTGCTAGATTTGGTGGGCAGGTGAACAACCCTTTTTTAATTTGAATTTTCAGCTTCTAGCCCCCCTTGGGAATTTTCCCTCTTCCATATGGAAACCCATGACTGGGCCACATGGCTGCTGACCATTGGATCACCTGGTACAATAATCTTCCTACATGTCATTCGGTGAATGGAACCAAGTGTCAATCTGTGAGAGGACCACATGGCTGCTCCTGGGTGGTGCCATGTGGCATCACTTAGGGGTTCCACATGTCACATTTTTATTGGTCCATTTGGCAGCCCAAATTTCCAAATCAACATGCCACGTGGAACACAATCATTGGGCCATGTCATCATGCTGACGTCACTTCCACTGTGCCTGCCACATCTTGTACGGATGCCATGTCACCTTCCATGTGGTTGTATGGATGCGACGTCACCTGCCACGTCCTGTACGCATTCCACATCACCTGCCACTTCATGTACAGATTCCACGTTACCTACCATGTCCTATACGACCCGCCACGTGGTTGTACGGATTGCCACATGGCACTTCCTCATTGGTCCACATGTTGACCGAAAAATGCCAAAAATGAGTGACACATGGTAGCCTTTGGTGCTGCCACATCATCATGCTGACATCATCATGACACGTTTCGATATCTATGTGTTCCACGTACCCTGTATGGATGCTGACATCAGCAGTACATATGCTTACTCATCCCTGCTGACTTGGCTAAGTTGACCAAAACTTTGAATGCAAATATATTTCGATCCATAACTCCCTTTGACGAACTGTTTACACCGTTGGAAAGCTTACAACATGCTCTTCGTGATGATGTCAGTTTTTCTGATCTTTTCAGACTTTGAATTTTTGCCCTTTCTCATTTGTCAAGGCCATTCTGAGCCTCCTGGGACACTTCTGAAACTTCTGTGATGTTCCCTCGATCCTTCCAGATCATACACGTTGGGGAACGTTTGCTTACAAACACATGCCTTTCGGTTTATCTAATGCAGGTGAAACATTTCAAAGATATATGAAGATAGATTTTGACGATATAATCAGTAATATTATCCAATTTTATCTTGATGATTTGACTGTTTATTCTAAAAAATGGTTAGATCATTTTGGTCATCTTAGAAAATTTCTCATGCGATGAATTTTTTTTTGGTGTTTATTTCAATCCTTCCAAGTCTATTTTCGGTGTCACGAAGGATAAGATTCTTGGTCACATTGTTTCTAATTCATAGATAAGTATATATCCAGAGAGGATTACTGCCATTCTAAACCTCCCTGCCCCCACCTCCAAGAAAGAAGTTCAAGCTTTCATGGGAATTATTAATTTTGTTCGTAGATTTGTTCTTGATTTTGCTGTTATGGTTAAAACCATCCATAATTTTTTGAAGCAAGATCGTTCTTTTTCTTGGACAAATGATGTCGAGAATGATTTCCTTCGGATTAAGAAGGTGATCATTTTTGCGCCAGTTTTTGCGAAATCAAATTTTGAGAAAGAGTTTATAGTATATGCCAATGCCACTAAGGAAGCAATTTTTGCTATCCTCTTACAATGTGATAATAAGGACAATCAAAAACATGTATCTTACATGATTCAGAGTCTATCAGATGACGAGGTCAAATATTCTTACATTGAGAAACATGCTTTCACTCTTGTCAAAGCTATAGAAAAATTTCACCATTTTATTTTGGGAAAACATACGTAGGTAAAAGTCCCTTTGCTTGCTGTCAAGTTTCTACTTTCACAAACATATGTTTCAGGAAAAATTTCACATTAGCTTACTAAAATTCAGGAGCATGATTTGACAATCATGACTTTGAATACAATCAAGGGACGAGACCTAACGCTTCACTTAGCTCAGCACCTTGAACCAAGTGAAGAACTTGACGATCAAGATAATCTCGTTTCAACGCTATTTTATATTGAAAATCAAAACCTCTCTATATATGAGCATCCTTGGTATACAAATATGGTGTATTATTTGTAGTATCAAAGGTGCTCAGATGAATTATATCCTCATCAAATAAGGAGACTCCGCCTTGAATCTTCTAAGTTTATCATCTTAGGGGACTCCTTGTTTAGAAGATCCACTGATGGTTTTCTTCTACAATGTGTAAATGATGAAGAAGCACACAAATTATTACACGAAGTACATGGATCATCAACATTTGTCATCCATATTGGTGGACATTTTTCTGCTAAGGCTAATGCTTTTTAGATCATAAGAAATGGATATGAATGGCCTTTGATCTTTCGTGATTCTTATAAATTTGCAAGGTCTTGTGATAAATGCCAAAAATCCACTGGAAAAGAACGTCTTTCTTCCTTGCCTTTACATCATGTTACTCCAGATTTCAATTTTTCTAAGTGGGGTCTAGAATTTATTGGTCCAATCGACCCTTCATCCTCTACAAAACATATCTTTATTTTGACAGCCACTGATTACTTTACTAACTGGATTGAGGCTGTCCCTCCTAGACACGCGCAAGATGAACAAGTAATCTATTTTATAGAGTCTAATATCTTTTCCAGATTTGGCCTTCCATTAGAAATCATTAAAGACAATGGTCCAACCTTCATTTATGCAAAATTGACCCAATTTCTAGCTAAATTAGGTGTCAAGCATTTCACTTCATTTGTTTATTACCTACCCTCAAGGAAATGGACACGCATAGTCTACTAATAAAAACCTGGTCAGAATTATAAAGAGAATCATAGAAGGAAAACCTCGCCAGTGGAAATGACACACACTTATAACTTATGCTCTTTGGGAAGACTGTACTACCACTAAATAAAGTACATGATTTACTCCTTTCCATCTCGTATATGGCCAAGAGGTTATTCTGCCTATTGAATTGGAACTTTCTTCCTTACAATTGATGTTACAGACTGAATAATTAAGTTCTTCTGATGTTTCTCAAAGGATAAATACGCTGCTTATTGAAGTTACTTCACACACCTAGGATTTGTTTTTCCTTGTTTATTAGTCATTATTCAGTCTCCTATATTTTAGAGAGAATATTCCTCTAAGAGAATATTCTCTTCAGTTTTCACTTCAGTTTGATCAGTTGAGTGGAGTCTAGATGCTACATTGGGATTATCACCATGCAACATTGGGATCATCACCAACTAATGCACATTGTACTTAGGATCATCACCAGACTAGCGCATTACTCATAATTCCCTGATCGCCTCCTCACTTCACTCTGTTTCAGTCAGTTAACTAAAGATCGATAGACTAGTTAATTCATACTAGGTGGCATTTCACTCCTGTAACTACCTGAGAGACTAGAGTAGGTGGTAGTTTACTCCCGTAACTGATCGTGTGTGTCTAGATCACTCTATACCACCACTATGGTGCATTAGTTACTCATGTATCCTATATCTATTGTAAATTATTCACTCTTTGAGTGTGGAATACGGTTAATGCAAATTCTTCCATTCTTTCTCTCCTTCTTCTTCTTCCTTAATTTCTCTCTGCAAATGTGTGTAGTAATTTCTAGCTAGATCTATTCTGTGCAGGTTCAACACATTTACATGGTATCAGAGCCAACATAATTCTAAGTAAAAGCTACACCAAATTAATTTTTGTAGGTACTGAATATTGAAGAACACAAAAAAGATGGATTATTCGCCGACAATACTTCTCACGCCTCATAACTATTTGGAGTGGAAGATAAAAATTATTCTTCTGCTCAGATGCAGAGGCTTGTACCAAATAAATATGGCAATGGAAGTAGAGCCTGATTCCGCCAATGAGAAAAACAATTTTTTCAATAGACAAGATATGACCATAGGATGTATCCTCTGGTTTATTTCTCTTGAAATTCTCCATCAAGTATATGATGACTTACAAGAATCAAATCCAAATGAATTATGGAGCATATTGGAGGTTCTATTCGGGAATAAAGAAGATTGTGAAGATTTCATGCAAGAGGTTGAACAGATAGAGCCAGAAGAGAAGCCATCAGAAGATCAAGCCTCTTATTATGAAGAGTCTTCTACAAAAGTATTTGCACAAATTTGTATTTCATTAATTGAAGATGATGTCTACTCCATTTCCAATTTTTTTTTTTTTCGGAATTTCATGTGGAAGATATATGGAATGCATCTCAGGGGTCACATGCAGACACTTTTCCAAGCACAATGCATGCATCTCAGGAGACAAAAAGGGAGCCACGCAGATCAGACTCAATTATGATCTTTTATAAGCAAAATTTTCAGAAACAAATTGGATATTTGAATTCCTCTCGGGAAAATATCCAATTTAAAAAGACAAATTGTCTGAAACGAAGTCCGGGAAGTGAATTTATGAACATTTTAAAATCAACAAAATTTTAGCGTTTTTCCAGAAATGACCGCACGGTTTTCAAAATTTCATCCAAACTTTATTTGGATCTTATTCAAAGAGAAAGTGGATATGCATGGAAATCCCAATGATGCATCTACTTCATCCGATCCGTGCATACATCTACATCTTCAGCAAAATCTTCAATGAGTACAAACTTGCACAATTGCAAGGTTTTCTTGGAGTGAAGGACATGGTTGCTTAGCCACTGCTTTTTGTTCCTTCTCATTTTTTTTTTATGCATTGTAATTTGAGGGGGGGGGTTTTCCCATCATGTTTTCACTCTTCCCTCATTTATTTCAGTGTATCTTTTGTATTTGGGTACCTAACATGGCCTCATTTTCGGGATCCATTCTTTATTTTCACCATAGTGATGTTCATGGGGGGTGTTGGAGTTACTTCACACACACCTAGGATTTTTTTTCCTAAGGTTTTTCCTTGTTTATTAGTCATTATTCAGTATCCTATATTTTAAGGAGAATATTCTCTTCAGTTTTCACTTCAGTTTGATCAGTTGAGTGGAGTCAAGATGCTACATTGGGATTATCACTATGCAACATTGGGATCATAACCAACTAATGCACATTTTCCTTGGGATCATCACTAGATTATCACATTACTCATGATTACCTGATCTTCGCCTCACTTCACTCTATTTCAATCAGTTAACTAAAGACTGATAGACTAGTTAACTTAGACTAGGTGGCAGTTCACTCCCGTAACTGTCTGAGAGACCAGACTAGGTGGCAGTTTACTCCTGTAACTACTGGTGTGTGTCCATATAACTCTAGACCACCACTATGGTGCATTAGTTACTCATGTATCCTATATCTATTTTAAATTATTCACTCTTTGAGTGTGGAATACCATTAATGAGAATTCTTCCATTCTTTCTCTCCTTCTTCTTCCTTAATTTCTCTCTGCAAATGTGTGTAGTATTTTCTAGCTAGATATATTCTGTGCAAGTTCAACACATTTACACTTCTAGCCCTGGAAAAGAAAATACATTTTGCCTTGGAAAATTTGAAGAAGAGGCAACAAACGATGAAGAAGTATTTTAACAAAAGGGAAAAGACTGCTGAATTTAAAACTGATGATAAAGTCTTATTGTGGGATTCAACTCATGCTAAGAGAGGGAGACATTATAAATTCCAAAATTTATGGCTAGGACCATTTAAGATCTCTTCTATCCTTGAAAAAAATTCATATATTCTTAAGGACATGGATGAGTGATTGTTTTATTATAGTACCAATGGTTCCCATTTGAAACATTATGTGGAACCAACTTGACCATTGACTCAATTTTGTGTAAATATGATTGCTGTATATATATTTTTTATTACACATTTTCTGTCATTTTGGTTTATTGAATTTTATTTTCTGTTTTTCATGGTCATCATAAATAAAGTCTGGAACAATTTTTCCATAATGATGTCATTTTGTAAGTATTGTTGGTCAATGAAAACAAAATAAACATAGATGCTACAATATCTTTCTTTTGAAACACTAAGGGAATATCTTTTTTCTTTCAATACTGTTGTAGTATAGTTGGTTTTGTTTTCTTCCTTGTTTCTTCTATCCCTTTCTTCCCTCCATCTTGAGATTCAAGAGCATATCAGAATCATTCTCCTGAAAATTTTGAAAAGTGTTTTCAGTTGGGAACCTTGTTGATTGTTGTGCATACATGACCACTTCCCCTCATACATATCACTTTCCATAAGTTATTCCCCAAAGTCCCATCTCGTATTTTCCATTAAACCATCATTTCCCCCCCTGTTGCATAGCTATTTTCTAAGAGATTTCAATCACCTACTTCTACTAGTCTACGAATCCTAGCATTCTAAGTTCTAAATATGTTGAGAACATATTTCCCCATGGAGTCACCATTTTGTTGACGCCTAAAAAGTGCAACATGAGATCCCTTCTTGCAAATAAGTTGCAATGCATTTATACATACATATGATTAATATTAAATAGGTAGGACCCCTTTAGAACAATAATAAAAGGAAATGACTCCTCATGTTAAGATGTCAACGCTTCGCTTATTATTGCATTACAAGAATAATTACACAATTGGGAACAAAAGGAAAACTTTGGTTCTAATTGCAATTTATGGAAGATTGGTTTATGATTTGATTTGAAAAGAAATGTTTATGTCGTTAGACATTATCTCCCTTGCTACATATAGACTGCGATACTAATTGTGAATTATACTAAAACTTATGTTGGACAATGGGTCATCATATGGTATGGATTTTATTTGGCAGATTGTAGATGTTGTGGATCCTTGTGGTGGTTTTGGACCAAACATTTTTGATATTATAGGTTCGTATAGTTACTTTTCCAAAACATTTGATATATGTGTAAAGTGTTGATGGAAGTTAGCACAGTTCATTATGCTATGGTTGATGACATTTAATAATGAGATATGGGAAGTGACATGCATCTATTTCACGTTGTTCTTACCCTATCTGGGGGACACCACCTGATGATACTGAGAGGGGGGTGAATCAGTATCAAGTACAATTTATTTATTTTTTCAACTTACACTTCAACCAGATTATATATTCAATTATATCCAATGATCAATGAACAATAGTAGAAGAGTTACACCAATACAATACAATAAACCATGCACAATATATGAGAAATAATCAATAGTTATTGTTCAAGGGAAGTAATGACTTCCAAAGGTAGCTACAACTTCCAAATATAAAGGGAGGGATAAACCTCCAAAAGGAAGATGCAATCCTCCAATATCAAGAGAGGGTTGACCTCTCCATCCTTTCCCCTTCCTTCCACCCAATAATATATGAGAGATAATAAAAATTTACATTAAATTATCACCATCAACCAACCATCACATAGAACCTGATAATGATTCCTGAGACTTCTTCAACTTATGAAATTATTCACTTATTGGAATACTCTGATCCTGTATATAATATTACTCAATGTACTCTTTAATATCATCCAAGTTTCACTCCTTGAATCCTCCCAGAAAAGGAGTTATAGAGAAAATGGTAGACCTTATTCAATTCTAGTTTATTCCGGAGAGCGAACTTGTAC
Source organism: Picea sitchensis (assembly GCA_010110895.2). Classification (NCBI taxonomy): domain Eukaryota; kingdom Viridiplantae; phylum Streptophyta; class Pinopsida; order Pinales; family Pinaceae; genus Picea; species Picea sitchensis. Next base: position 20,051 of record SNQJ01S0116060.1, on the reverse strand, counting down.
AACATGCCCCGTGCTCAATATTTAACATAAGATTTTGAAATTCGTATACAGGAAACTAAAGCCCGTAATATTTCCAATGAAATTTGTCTCACTTCATTTGGATTCTCTATGAAGACGTTATGACTGTTTTACCCGGAACACCTGTTTATGACTAGCTTCAGGACTAGTCAAAACCCTATCTTCCACAGAGTGTATCTCCAAAATTATAACAAATAAAGAGCTAAAATTTCCACCACACATACCTAGATATGTCTTCACAATAGCATACAAATTTATCCATATGAATCGTTATAGAAACTAAGTTATAGAAAAAATGGCAAGATGACCTGTAAATAACATACCTTAGAACACATCACCAAAAGACTTCATCCTCCCTTGAAATTCGGCCTTCTTTACTTCAGATTTCCTTTGAAATTCGACTTATATTTCCTTGTTCATTAAAAAACTTCATGAATGTATATGAATGTATAATGAGATGTATTTATATCCTTTATGTCACTTCCTTTTAACATTATGTCTGACATGTAGTTTCTGCTTCAATTCACATTGTCATCTTCAAAAATTCATTTCTCCTCAATCATGAGGATCCACGTGACGTGCCACATACCACCAGAAGCAACATGAATTATACTATCCATCCATGGGTGTTGTACCTGAATGTGTAATTTACTTCATGTATATCTACTTCGATCAATTTTTGGGTCCAAAATCCAATGGCTAAGGTTGACATCAATGACTACAACCAATGACTAGGGTTGACATCAATTGATCCAAAAAGATCTTTTAAATGACTATGGTTGAGTTATTATGTATGTGTTAATTAACCAATTAAGGAATCTTAATGAAAGAGGAAGAGGTTATGAGAAGTTATCACAGCCATATAAACATGTACATAACTGAAATGAAGCATAAAACAACAACAAACCATAACATCGGTGTGATAACGAAGTTCGACAATCTTGCCTATGTCTTCAAGCCTTTGTCTCAGTGGGCGAGGCTTTATTATTTTTGTTCAAAGATCAATAAGTACATCACAAAAGTGCCAAAAGGTTACAAAAATTATTTTGTCTTGTTCTCCCAGATCTTAATAACCCAATGAAAGAAACGACACTCAAAATGGATGACCGGAGCTCCCAGAAATGGCCCGCAAATGTGCGCTCCTCAACAACTTCCCTGCATAAAAATGGATTTGGCTTGGCTTTCCTTCAGCATAACTCTTCTATGAATCTCCTCTCATGATGTCACAAAGGCATGGTTTATATATCTGAATTTGGTTATCATCCCCCAACTTCCTCCCAAGATCTGGCCTAAAAAAGGGCCCAATATCCCCCCAAAATGGGAAGCAAATCCACAAAAATGTCCAATTTGGGCCAAACTATAGGAAAAAACACCCACCTGTGCATAAAAATAAAAAATAGCCCCTAGGGCTGGGAGTGCGGTCCAAATTGAGGTCATATGGTGTATAGGTGGCCAAGCACCAACCCAAAGGGATGTGTGCTGGCCCCTTTTCCGAATTTACTGGTCACATGTGGTAATGGGATAGGAATGCACCCTTGGGGTGTGCCTAAACCCTTGGTTCCAACCCCCATGATATATGGTGGAATGGTGGTAACAAGGCATGTGATGGTGGTTATAAACATGGCGCCCTCTCCCTATCCATTGTGGTCACAAGTTACAAAGCAACTGTGGGTTGGGGCTTAGCCCCAGCTCCCTTCCACCCCATACACTTATACATTGCAATTTATATAGTATGAAGTGGGTTTTAAACCCAAAACTCAAATATAGGCGCATTGGCCATTGGACCTCTCCAAAATATTTTCTCTAGCAATAAGTCATGGGTTTGAATCCCATGAGCCCCAAAAAATTTTAAACTTCCATCCAATGATAGGGTGCCACGTGACAACCTGCGTCTAGGCCACGTGACACCTCTTCATTTTCCTGAAAAGTGCCACTTGTCAACATCTGAGTGGATCTTCCCTCTACCCAGTCAAACTGTTGTTGTGATTCCACATGTCTCAATGCTACGTCATCATGATGATGTCATGCTGACGTCAACATTGACTTTTTTTCCTATTGACCTGTTGACTTTTTACCTATTTGGGAAAATGGCTATCGTGCAATAACTCTCGCATACAACGCCCGTTTGAGAAAGTAAACATATTTTCAGAATCAATGCGACGATTCGGTCACAATGGAATTGGTTTCATTTTATTACGAGAACTTTCATTTTGAACCTTTTTTGGACCTTTGAAGCCTCCTGGATCTGATTCTGGATCACACCTCCCCACTAAGAACATTTTGGTCCCCAAAGGTTACTGACCAGTCAACAATCTTGGGATAGGCCACCCGACGTGTCCTCTGTCTATGAACTCTATCTTGTGCACCTATTTCATCAAGATCAATTGTAACACAATCATGATAACTGAAAACATATTGTTAGCCATTTGAACCCTGTCACATCTAACTGAAGCCACTATCATCCATGTAGACAACATTAATAATGAGAGCATAAAAAATACGACTGCAAATGAGCTAATATACTTGTAATATTTGCACGACATGAGCTTATCTTGAAGCAAACCGTGATTGATTTTCCATTCAACAATCATCTCCTATTCTGGATTAAGATCGATTAATTCATTTGAAATAATTATAGGTGTGTTTCTTTCTTGAAATGCCTTATTTAATTGTTCCATAGTTTGAAGAGTTTTATTTGCCTTTACATGATGAGCATGAACCACATAATCTTGACCTGCCTTGGTTAAAAGATATCGATTCTTTGCCCTGTAGAAGATTGTTACGATAATATAAGTATGGACTACCTAAGAGCAATCCACATTCACTTAATGGCACTACATCACATGTTACCTCGTCCACATAGTTAGATGAAATTGTAAATTTGATTGTGCATTGCTTGTTATGTGCATTTGATGATGATTGCTTATCCATTTAAGTGTGTAAAGCTTATGATGTACTTGTGTTTTTAACCCCAATTTCTTAACCAATTCCTTTTAAATTAGATTAGATTGAGATCCATTGTTGATCAATGTGTCTATCTTAGTGTGTCACATGATGGTCCTTATATGAAACAAGTTACTTCTACAATCAATTCCTTCACCAATTTTACCTGTCATACCAACCAATGAGACCTTAGATTCGTCACCTGAATCTGATCCCAAGTCTGTGGGTCATGTTGTTGCTGCAACTGTTTGCCTCCCCTTCTTTTTCTTGAACCACTTTGGCCTCTTCTTGGGATGCAACTGCCAACAACGGTCCTCATCATGCCCCTCTTTCTTGCAATTCTTGCAAGAGGGATTGTCTTCCTTTCTTGCCACTAAAATTGACTTCTTTCCATTCCATTTCCTCTTGTCCTCTTTCCTTGAAGATGATTCCCTTGATACACCTACTTTCCCTGCTTCAATGTATGTCACTTGAACAAAAACCTCATCAAGGTTAGTGGGTTCAAACATGAATAAAATGTTTCTAATATGTGTAGGTAAACTTCCTATATACTTCATAAGGGTTTCTTGGGTATGTAATGAGACATCTAACATCAATGCCATTTTTCGAAAGCCATCTGTATACTCTTGCACTATTTTTTCTTTTCTTAGTTTTAAATATTTCCATTCAATTAATGATTTTTCTTTATAACCCAAAGGATAGAATTGATTCCTAAGTGTAGAAATAAAACTTTTCCACGATGGAAATACATTACCCACTTGTTGCATTCCTTTTTGCAACTTTCTTTTCCACCAGATGAGAGCTGTGCCTGCAAGTCTCAATGATGCCAACTTGATTTGTGTGGCCTCATCCTTGATCTGTTGCACACTAAAATAGACCTCCATTTGTCTGTATCAATTTTCAAGTCTCTCTGCATTAAATTCTCCATCATACATGGGTAATTCAAATTTAACATCAAGTTTTAATAATGGAATTTCATTCTTATGTTTATGAACATGTTTCTTTGCATTGGATTTTGAACTTGAACTTGAAGAATAAGGAGAAGAAGGAGGTGATGATGGAGGTGAAGGAGGATTCTCTCCTTCTTCACTTTTTCCCTTTGAATATTCACTTAGATTTGGTCTTTTCCATTCCAAGTAATCCTCATACAAAACCTTCATCATTTCCGACATAGAAAAGACAGTTTTTTGAATCTCTTTCTCATCCTGAGAAAGTCCCTATTCCGATGCCATCTTCTCACTTTGAGAAGTTATATTTATTAATAAAATCAATGGATTCTCTTCAACAATATTTCCTTCACCACGAAGTAAATTTTCCTTGGTTAACATGCAAAACTCAAATCCAAACATCAACTAGCTCTGATACCACTTGATCTGAAAAGATATTTTAAATGACTATGGTTGAGTTATTATGCATGTGTTCATTAACCAATTAAGGAATCTTAATGAAAGAAGAAGAATATATGAGAAGTTATCACAGCCATATAAACATGTACAGAACTTAAATGAAGCATAAAAAAACAACAAACCATAACATCAATGTGATAACGGAGTTCAACAATCTTGCCTACGTCTCCGAGCCTTTGTATCAGTGGGTGAGGCTTTCTTATTTCTATTTAAAGATCAATAAGTAGATCAAAGTAGTGCCAAAAGGTTACAAAACTGATTTGGTCTTTTTCTCCCAAATCTTAAGAACCCAACAGAAGAAACGACACTCAAAATGGATGATCGGAGCTCCCATAAATGGCCCGCAAAGGTGCGCTCCTCAACAACTTCCCTGCATAAAAATGGCTTTGGCTTGGATTTCCTTTAGCATAAATATGATATGAATATCCTCTCATGGCCTCAATAAGGCTTGGTTTAAATAGATATGAAGTTGGTTATCATCCCCCAACTTCCTCCCAAGATATGGCCTCAAAAAGGGCCCAATGTCCCCCAAAAATGGGCAAACAATCCACAAAAATGCCCAATATGGGCCAAACTATAGGTAAAAACACCCACTTGTGCATAAAAATCAAAATTAGCCCCTAGGGTTGGGCGCGTGCTACAAATTGAGGTAATATGGTGTATAGTTAGCCAAGCACTAGCCCAAAGGGCTGCGTGCTGGCCCCTTTTCCGAATTTACTGGTCACATGTGGTAATGGGATAGGACCATAGCTTTGGGGTGTGCCTAAACCCTTGGTACCAACTCCCGTAATATATGGTGGAATGGTGTTAACAAGGTGCACACTGATGGTTATAAACATGGCACCCATTTCCTATCCATTGTGGTCACAAGTAACAAAGCAACCATGGGCTCGGGCTTAGCCCCAACCCCCTTCCACCCCATACACTTATACATTGCAATTTATATAGTATGAAGTGGGTTTTAAACCCCAAAATCAAATATAGACGCGTTGGCCATTGGACCTCTCCCAAATATTTTCTCTAGCAATAGGTCATGGGTTCAAATAACATGAGCCCCCAAAACTTTTAAACTGGCATCCAATGATAGGGTGCCATGTGGCAGCCCACGTCTAGGCCACGTGGCACCTCTTCATTTTCTTGAAAAGTGCCACTTGTCAAAATCTGAGTGGATCTTCCCTCTGCCTAGTCAAACTACTGTTGTTCTGTCACATGTATCAATGCCACGTCAACATGATGCTATCATGCTGATGTCAACTTTGACTTTTTTGCCTGTTGACTTTTTATCTATTTGGGAAAATGGTTAGAGTGCGATAAATATCACATAAAAAGTCCATTTGAGAAAGTAAATATATGGCTGGAATCAACACGATGAGCCGGTCGTAATGGAATTGGTTTCATCCGATTCTGAGAACTTTCATTTTTTTATCCTTTTCTGGACCTGGGAAGCCTCCTAGATTTGATTCTGGATCATCAATGAAAACAATAAATATTCCAACAATATCCCACTTTGTCATTGATGGTATCAATCATGCTCCCCCTATCATCATGATACTAATTTCTCTCCCCCTTTGACATCAATGGAAAAGGGTGGGGTTGCTCCCCCTGAGTTCAATGGCATAAGGTGACCTTCTTCTTTGGGGTTGCTCCCCCTGAATATGTGGCATTGAATAATACTTCATCATTTTTTTTGGTCTTTGAGACTTTTTATTCCTTGGAATCCTTGTATGTGGATTCTTTCTTCTCTCTCTTCTTCATGTCTAGGATGTATATGTTGTTTGGTCTTCTTGTTGCAGTTGCAACTAATCTTCCTGAGTTCTTTTCTCTAATTTTACATTTTCGGGAGTCAAACGCAAGAGTGTATATTTGATCACATATTTTGCTGACCCTCAGGAGATTATGCTTCAGATCTTCAACTAATAGGACTTTTCCTACTTTTACATTTTCACTTCCAAGATTTACAGTTCCTTTTACAAGTATTTTGGTAGATGAGTCATCTCCAAATGCAAAATTTCCACCCTTTTTCTTCAATATGACAAATTTTCTTTGATCTCCGATCATATGAGATGAGAACCCACTATCTATGAACCATTCATCTTCTTCTTTGCATTCTTTAGCGACCAATGCTATTCGATAGTTTTCATTGTGTGGAGTTTATTTCCTTTTCCATGTTGTAGTTGGTATAGGGACATTTGGCATATGATTATCTTCCTTCATCTCTTTGCAATCTCATGCTTTGTGACCAAGATTATTGCACTTGTAGCATACAATATTTTGATCCATTAATGGGTCAAATGGATTATAATTTTTGTTGAAAGGTCTGCGAACATTTACATATCTACTATTTGCACCATTCATGTATCTTGTGTAGTTATTCCTTCATTGATTCTACAATTGATTGCGTTGTGTCCAAAATTTCCACAAGTATAACAATGTCCAAGAAATAAATTTTGAGACCTGGGAGTAAGTGATCTTCTTTGTGGTGTAGTCCATCTGGGTTCACGATCTATTATTCTGTAGTTTGCTTCATAATGATTGCTTTCATACCTGATGGGAGATGTCTCATTCCTTCTGAATTCTAGTCTTCTATCTTGTTGTTCAACTTGCTCTGGAGTGTTGGTTTCATCCTTTTCATATTCATTCTCTTGTTTTGTTGTCTTCAAACTATCATTGTATCTTAGTCCTGTCTTGTCGTTTGGATATCTTTGACTTCTAAGGATGTCATCTAATTTTTCAGTTTTTTTTTTCGAACTTCTTCAACTTTTCTATTGTCAATAGTAGCTCCCCTTTTTTGTGATCCAATTCTACTTTCAATTTCTCATAATATTCTATTTGTTCCTTCAAGCTACCAATGATATTTTCAAGCCTGTAATTCTCTTCTTCAAAACTACTCAATTCACTTTTTAGTATTATGTTTGTGTTTCTAAGCTTATTATTTTCAGTTTCAACATGCTTCAACTTTTCAAGATTCTCATCTTCTTGTTCACTCTCTACGTTGTCTTTGTATCCCCAAAAGGAATCAAGGTTGGTTTCTTCATCTGAATCTTCTTCAGGAATGATTTATTCTTCTTTATAACTCTTGTGATCATCATCTTGAGTTTCTTGGGTTATGAAGAAGACTTATCCTCCATCATTATCTTCTTCATCACTCTCATATGAGGATATTTCATCATCCTTGGAGTAGAATCTCTTTTTATTGTTGAAACTTCTCTTTTTATAGTAGCAGTTTTCAACAATATGTCCTATTCTACCATAGTTAAAGCATTTGAGAGGAGACTTACCTTTGTATCTTCCAGTTCCCTTCTGGAACCTTCTTACAAAATTTTCTATTTCTTCATCAAGGTCGTTATCCTTGTATTTTGTCTTATTTATGGCTTTAAAGGCTGCTTCTTGTTTGGCTGGTCACTTTCTGTACCTGTACTCATTTAATATTCTCTAAGAGACCCATTTAATTCATCCATTTTCATTTTGGTCAAGTCCCTAGCTTTTTCAATGGCGGAGATCTTAGCATCATACTTCAAGAGAAGTGATCTCAACACTTTTTGTACAACCAAGGATTCATTGATCTCTTCACATAATCCTATGATAGCATTAACAACTTCATCAACTCTAAGAAAATAGGTTGCAATATCTTCCTTTTCATCCATCTTCAAATTTTCAAATTCTGCTCTATGTTGTTGAAGCTTGACCTTCTTGAATTTTGGATCACCTTCATAGATACTCTTGAGTTTGTCCCATGCCTCTTTAGCAGTGATGCATCCCATCACTTTGCTAGAAATGGTTGGTTCCAATGCTCCTAGAATAACATGTTTGTCTTTTGAATTACAACTCATAAGATTCTTCTCATTTGGATCGGTTGGAGCATTCTTTGGGATTACATATCCATTTACAACTGAGTACCAAATGTATACTCCCAAAGATGTTATGTAAGTTTTCACTCTATCACTCCAGTATGAATAATTTCTTCCATCAAATCGTTAAATCCCATTTGGAATGTGCTCATGGTCATCCATATCTACTCAGGAGTTTCCTTCCAGTGGTTAAATTATTCTGAAGGCAACCGACTCTGATACCAATTGATGATACTGAGAGGGGGGTGAATTAGTATCAAGTACAATTTTTTATATTTTTTTCAACTTATACTTCATTCATATTATATATTCACTTATATCCAATGAGAAATGAACAATAGTATAAGAGTTACACCAATACACCACAACACACCATGCACAATATATGAGAAATAATCAATAGTTTTTGTTCAAGGGAAGTGGTGACTTCCAAAGGTAGCTACAAATTCCAAATATAAAGGGAGGGATAAACCTCCAAAAGGAAGATAAAATCTTCCAATATCAAGAGAGGGTTGACCTCTCCATCCTTTCCCCTTCCTTCCACCCAATAATATATGAGAGATAATAAAACTTTACATTAAATTATCACCATCAACCAACCATCACATAGAACCTAATAATGCTTCCTTAGACTTCTTCAACTTCTGCAATTCTTCACTTCTTGGAATACTATGATCCTATATATAATATTACTCAATGTATTCTATGAATCTCATACAAGTTTCACTCCTTCAATCGTCCTAGAAAAGGAGTTATAGAGAAAATGGTAGACCTTATTCAATTCTGGTTTATTTCGGAGAGTGAACTTGTACAACATGCCCCACGCTCAATATTTAACATGAGATTATGAAATTAGTACACAGGAAACTACATCCCGTACTCTTTCCAATTCAATTGGTATCACTTCATTTTTATTCTATATGAATATGTTATGACTTTTGTACCCGTAACACCTGTTTATGACTAGCTTCATGACTAGTCAAAAACCTTATCTTCCATAGAGTGTATCTCCAAAATTATAGCAAATAAAGAGATGAAATTTTTACCACATGTACCTATATATGTCTTTCATAGTAGAATACAAATTTAACCATATGAATCATTATAGAAACAAATTTATAGAGAAAATGGTAAGATGACCTGTAAATAACATACCTTAGAACACATCACCAAAAGACTTCATCCTCCCTTGCAATTCGGCCTTCTTTACTTCAGATTTCCTCTGAAATTTGAATTATATCTCCTTGTTCATTAGAAAAATTGTGTGTGTTGAAAAATGAATGTATAATGATATGTATTTATACCCTTTGTATTACTTCATTTTAACATTAGGGTCGACACGTAGTTTCTTCTTCAATTCACATTGTCATCTTCAAAAATTCATTTCTCCCCAATCGTGAGGATCCACATGACGTGCCACATTCCATCGGAAGCAGCATGAATTATACTATCCATCCATGGGTTTTGTACCTACATGTGTAATTTACTTCATGTATATCTACTTCGATCAATTGTTGGGTTCAAAAGCCAATGGCTAGGGTTGACATCAATGAATACAACCAATGACTAGGGTTGACATCAATGACAACAAAAAATCTTCCAACACCACCTTCACTATGTTTTGGTATTTGCTGTGGGTGCTCTGGTAAATAGAAACTCCACCATTTTTTGGCCATGAAGGAGTCGTCTCATGGTTTTTCTATCTCTACCCTTGTAGGTATGAATCTTTTACCTCTTCATTCAATAAATTGAAACTCTACTTGAGTTAAAATTATTTTGTTGGCTCTAGGACTTTGCATGCGAAATGTATTCGTTTTCCAAAGTTATAGAATTTTGACTTGGGGTTTTCCTTATTTTTCCTTTTGGGAATTGGAGCAACTCAACCAGAACTGTATCTCAACTCTGTGTTTGGTTAGGGTATGAATTATGTTGTTCCCAGATAAAACATTGTATTTATACTGTTGATATAAAATATGGTGTATTGTTTGCATTATGGTTGTGCAAAATGCAATGTATTTGCTTTCTTGTTGGCATAAAATTGATCTGAACCTGAATTATTGTTCGATGCTCTACTCTTTTGGATTATTTGGATTAGTTACATTTGGAACAAATCTTGGCAATTGAATTTTTGGAAAAGGTTTTTACAACAATTAAATTCGTGTTTGCTCGGATTCTATGACGAATTTCTAAAGTGTTCTCCTTTTCTATAAAATAAAAGGGAAATGAAGGGTTCTTATATTACCCTAGGTAGACCCAGACCTTGGAAAATTTGTATGTGGTAAATAATGTCACCTTGGAAATTTTTCAAGATTTTTTTTGAAGGAATCATTATCACCGTGCTTATGGGTGCACTGTAAATCTCACACCTACTTTGTTTCGGTTCAGGACTTGTTTCCCATTGAATTCGAACATGTAAATAAATTAAAGTATTGTTTCTTATAATCATAACATTGATTTGAAAAGTAAAAATGTAGGCTCACTATATTATTTTTCCACCAAGAATTTGGTTGACTTCTGAAGTTGATATTTTTTGTTGATTATTAAACCTGCATTGGGGTTTTTGAGCCACCTTGGTTTCACTGCCAATGATTTGAGGTTATAGATGTTGATTAAGGTTGGTTGTCATTGATGTCAACCCTTGAAGAAAGCCCCGTAGCACAAAGGTTTGGGTAATGGACTCAATATCTTTTTATGTAAATATGACTCATTATTGTTTTGTCATGGTTGATAAGAAGTAAATATGGATGAACTCCAAAGTGGTCCCCTTATGGTGAAATCCCTCATGCGAAGACACTTTGTGGAGTAAGAGAAACCATGCTTAATTGTGGAATAATGAGATGAAGGAAAGTGAATTTATCAGGGAACATATCCTATATGGATATTTCTTGTCATGTCATTTTCGGTGGTATGTGGAACGACACATAATTCCTCACGGTTAGAAAGTTATGGCCATGAGAAGTTGGAGACCCCAGGTTTGGGTAATGGACCCAAGTTTGTTTGATGGGTAGTGGTATGAGTTATGATATATTTTTAGATAATACTATTCTATATGGATATTACATTTCATTCCATTTCTAGTGGTATGTAGAACATCACATAACTCCTCACGGTTTGAGAGTTATGGCCTTACGAAGTTGGAGGACCCTCATATGTCATCTAGAAGCCCCAAAAGGTCAAAGTAGTCAAAGAGGTTTAAGAGATTTTAAAAGGTAAATACTAAAGTGAAGTGATGAGTGTATTATAATTCAATGTGAATACAAAATAAATTATTTCAATAATAAATTTAATGGAGAAATTAAAAGTGGACCCAACCCTAAAATAAGGAAAGTGGGCCAAGTGACCTAGAAGATGTTTTTAAGGAAAATACTTGGAGAGTATAAATAAGAGGCAAGGCTCTCTCATTTGAATCACACTTGAGAATATTGAATATATATAGGTGTCTGAGGTAAAAAAATGATATCTAAGCCTAAATTCTAAGGAAAGTGAAGAAACGAAGGCCGAAATGCAAGGAAGGATAAATTCTTTTGATGGTGCTTTCTAAGGTATGTTATTTACATGTCATCTCACCATTTTAGCTATAAGTTTTTTTATATAGTGATTCAGATCCTGAAATTTATATGAAAGTGAGAAAACATATCCAAGTATCTGTGGTAAAAAATTCAGCTTGTGGGTCATTGTATTTTTGGAGTTACACTTCTTGGAAAATAGGGTTTGTGGCCAGTCCTGAAACGAGTCAAAATCAGGTGTTCCGGGTAACAACGTCATAACTTCTTCATAACAGATCAAAATTAAGTGAGACAAATTTTTTTGGTTAGGGTAAAATATGAAGTATGTTGTGTAATATTTTTAGATCATTTCATCAAATATGTTGTGCGGGGCACACTCTACAAGGTCGCTCTCTAGAATAAGACAGAATTCAACAAGGTATGCCATTTTTGCTATAACTCCTTTTCTGAGAGGTTCCAAGTAGTGAAACTTGGAGTAATTGTAGAAAACACATCGAAGAACATTGTGTATCAGTTTTAGATCTTTATACATTACAGGTTCAAAGTTATGATTACTTCAAGTTAGGGTTGTTGACTAATCCAAAACTAGTCTTGTGAGACTAGAGAAAAGTTTGATGAAAATGCTAGTCTCTTTTTGTTAAAGTTAAGGAATGTTTGCATGAATGTGATCATATAAACTAGGTCTATTACAGAGCTACAAATCAGATTTGGATGATGAAATTGATGAGGGATTTTGGTTGAGACAAGTAGTTGATGAGTTGGCACATACATGAGGTGTATAGTTGATGATGTTGGTACATATTGATGAGTCATAGTTGATGAGTAGTTGACACATGATTGGTACATACTTGGTACATGTTTGTATGCACTTGTTTATGGTACATGTTGATTACAGGTTGGTGCATGGTTGATGCACTTGTTTATGGTACAGGTTGATTACAGGTTGGTGCATGGTTGATGCACTTGTTTATGGTACAGGTTACTTATAGGTTGGTGAATGGTTGATGCACTTTTTTATGGTACAGGTTTATTACAGGTTGGTGCATGGTTGATGCACTTGTTTATGGTACAGGTTGATTACAGGTTGATGCATGGTTGATGCATGGTTCAGATTTATTGGTACAGGTTTACAACGGTATATCTCACAGTGATAGTGTGACAATGGTTCCATCATTCTACTTCTACTTTAGGGTGGTAGGACGGGGAAAGGACAGGTGGTTGTAGCCACCTTCCGGTTGTATCCAAAGAACATAGGGGGTTGTAGCCTCCTTCTAGTTGTATCCAGAGAATTGGGGAGTTGAAGCTTCCCTCAGGTTGTAGCTTGAGAAACTAGGGGGTTGGAGCCTCCTTCCAGTTGCAGCTGGAAAACAAAGGAAGTTGGTGCTTCCAATGAATGTAATTCTTCAAGATATATAAGAAAAAACATTCCTTGGTTTTCTCCCGATTTGGGTTTCCACGTAAAACAATGGTGTACTGTGTATGTGTGTGATTGTTCATTTGTTCATTGCTTATTTACTCTGCAGTTATTGGATAATAATTCTTCATTGATATAACACTTGGATTATATGGTTAAAAGGGATTAAATTTCTCTATTACTGATTCACCCCCCCTCTCAGTAATCCAACAATTGGTATCAGAGCAAGGTTCCTTCAGGAAACAATTTAACCAGTGGAAGGAGATCATGGATTATTCTGAGAATGGAGTACCAATGTTTAATGGTCAGAATGGTTTTAAGTATGAGATGTGGAGAAGAAGGATGGAAGTATTTTTACAGGCACAGGGACA
>SNQJ01S0116059.1:0-27934 GCA_010110895.2 Picea sitchensis | reverse complement strand
TAAATATAAAGAAACAATTCGTACCTTTTGTGTATGTGGCACATTATGGAGATCAAAGAATTGCTCCATCTGAAGTATCCATGTGATTGGCTTCTTGCCATCAAACTTCCTCCTGTCAATCTTAGGAACGTGGTTTGTCTTCAAACCAAAGTTGGAGTTTCTCCATTCTTGATTCACCTTCCTTGTGTCCTCATCATGAATTTCATGGGATGCATTTTCACTTTCAGGTGTCTTCTCTATCACAAAATTTTTCAATACTTCCATGATCTCCCCTTTTAAAGCATCTATCTTAGTATCCAACTTAGCTTCCATTGAATCCATCTTAGTATCCAACTTAGCTTCCATTGAATCCATCTTATTTTGTAGTTCATTTATGTCCCTACACATTTCTTCACCTTCATAAAGAGTCCAAGTAGGACTTTCTGGAGGCTTATTTGGTGTAGAAGTTCCCTTTTTGGGTGGCATGTTGGCCAAGTATCACTTTTGAACCTTGATTTTGAGGTGGTTCTGCTAGACAATATTTATTCTGTTGTATCTCCCAAGTTTTGTCCCTTTTGGGTATGAAACTTTCCTTTATTTATTTATCTGATATTTCTTCTCTGGAATGCCACAAGTTTGATCAAAATTTGATGTGCCAAGTGGAATTTACGGTAACTTCCCCACAACTTGCCAATTTTTGGCCTTTTCAGGAGATCTCACTTGTATAGTGTGCCCCGCACAAAATAATTGATATCAAATTCTAAAACTCGCACCAGAAATACTAGAGACCATCCACAATCCAATGCAACTAGTCCCACACAATTTGGATACTCTAGGAAGAAGTTATGATTGTTTTACCTGGAACACCTTCTTGAGACTAGTCAGATACCATGTCTTACATAGGGTGTATCTATAAATTTATGATGACCCAGAAGCTGAAATTTTTACCATAGATACCTTACTAGTTTATGTAAATAGACTCTGGAGCTTAGGGTCTGAAACATTACAGAAATGTTTTTATAGAGAAAAATCTGCAATGACTCAGTTCAAGACGATTCCATAACCTTATCTTGTATAGGTTGTATCTCCGAAAGTATAAGTCCTCAGGAGCTGAATTTTGAACCCAACGTACCTTGATCCATCTACTAAATATCCTCCAAGCCGTTCCTTCTAAAACGTTGTAGAAAAAAAATTATAGTGAAAATTCCATCGTGTCTCAGATGTAGTAGCGAAACCCCAAGACCTTGAGCTCTGATACCATATGTTAAGAACCAAATATTAATATAGCATAGAAAATCCTCAGAAAAAGTACTCAATGCCTTGAAAAAGAGAGAATTTCAGATAATAAGACTCTTCGAGGGGGTAACCTCCTTTTACCCCACTTAAATGTTCAAGTACAAGATGATTCAAAATGAAAATGTCTCCTTCGTATATATAGGAGACTAGGAGGTATAATTACAACTAATGGCCTAAAACCGACATAAATAAAATAAAATTACTAATCTAATATGCCCCAATTAAGGGGTAATGATCCAATATTAGGGCTTAACAGTCTTGTACCAATGCTAAGTTCTCTCGATACCTAGTTTTGCGCTCATTTGGTACTAATTTATGTGATTGTGTGCGTCCGATACCAATTTATGTGACTCTGTGTGTCTGGTACTAGTATTTTTATCTAGTTGTGTGTGTCCGGTACCAGTTCCACATTTGAAGGCTTGGGTGTTTGAACAAGGTTGTTATTGATGGATCCAAAGCATTTGTTGGCTCAAACATTCTTTGTTCGTTGAATACCACGATACATTTCATCACTCATGCACTTCATGTCATGAGGATGAAATCGTTCCCTTGAAAAATGATACATCAACCGATTGTAATATTTGTGCATACATTTGATGTTATCTCTAGACTTTGATTGTAATGGTTGTTTCTCTTTAGATAGAGATCCTTGTAGATGATAGATACAAAGAGATATAATTAAGCATTGTTATTTTGTAAGATTGATTCTTGAACATTGTTGATTGTACCCCTGTTTTCTGAAGTAATGATATAAATTGTAGTTCATGGATTCTATGTGTGTGTTCAAATATTCTCTTTTGTAAGTTTCTTTTAAAAGTTTCCTTGTTGGTAGGGGAAGGGCCCACTGACCCAACCAAGCTAAGCTTCCTTGTATTTATTTGTGAATATAATTTCGGTTTTCTGTGTGGATAGAATAATTATATGTTTGATCATAGAATCTAAATTTATTCATGTTATGTTTCAGTGATACACTTGATAGCATGCAATATATATGTGTGGTAATTCTACGTAAGTGAGATCTTTTTGTGCAATGTGAGATATTGAGTGCAACAATTTTTTATTAATTACTTGTTATCTTTGTGTGTGTATATGAAGGCAATCATTTGTTAGAATAAATGCTTTAGTGTTTGTTTTTATTTTTCAAATCTAGGGACAAGTCAGATATCCATCTTTTTCACCCTACATGAGCCTATAATGGAGTATCTCACCAGACCTAGGTTTTCTTCCAGAATTGATTAGGATACATATTATAAACACAAGCACAATCAAGACCTCCATCTCCCTTACATGCACCTATAATGGAGTGTCCTACTTTGCCTGGTATTTATTCTAGGATTGATTGAGTTTTCTCTTAATAATATGTAGAGTGTTAATTGTTGTTAGTTTAGTTTCTACAAGAAACATAGTTAAAGTTCATATTTCCCTTTCATAAGCCTGCAATGAATAGATTCATCACCTGAGCAAGAGATTTAGATCATAGGCTTGTTTATGATTTTTTCTTTTTAATTTTTGAACTGTGTGGAGAGTGTTACTTGAAAAGTGTGAAAACAAAGTATTGGTTTTAGAGTGTTTTTTTATGTAGGCTATACTCATCAGACATACGAACTTATCTGGTATCGGAACATATAGTGCATCAACTCTATTGATTACGAAACCTGATTGACATATTAAATGATCGCAATATATTGAACATATAATTGCACCAACAGACACCCTTCAAGTCTGTTGCTCAATCCCAAAAATAGAGGTCATCACTGAATTCCTCTCGAAAGTTTGGGAAAAATGAGAATAAACTTGACTATGTTATGAACATGTTCCCAAAGACCCCCTATTGCATGCATAACGAGACCATCGATCTCATAAATGAAAAATTCAAGATGGAATTTCATACACAACACTTTTTCACAAAATTGACATCATCAACAGATTCCTCTCAAAATTCTGAGAAAATTTATTATAAACACTCTATACTTTCCTCAAAGAACTCTATGGCATGCAAAACGAGGTAAGCCAAAAATATGAACACCTCTTGCATGAAACATGATACAAATATGAACTTGGAATGAAATTCTATGCAGACCCACTCTTGGCATGAATTCTCGTGTTATGTTTTGGTCCAATGTTGGGTTTATATAGGCCAAAAACCGGATTTAAATATGTTGGCATTGGTGCAACTGAAATTAGTTCCAAACAAAATTAATTAAATATCATTAATGAACATAACTGAAATGGTTGGCATAGTTGTTATACTTTTGGAATATAACCTGGAGCTCATGGGATCGATCCACCAAATATGCAATTCATTTGATATATTTAATATATAGTTGCAACCAATCATACATAACATTAAACCCATGCACAAATAGTTGTGGAGGTTAGCACACCCTTTGAGGCCACAATGGAGATGCCATGTGGCAACTTCTCATTTTTCCATGTGGTTCCAATTCACTTGTCTACATCAACACCAAATCATCTACCCATTCACCTTCCATGTTAGTTTCCACCTCAACATATGGATTCCATATCAGTGCCACGTCATCAATATGTCCTGCCATGTGTCACTTCTGGATAGGTTCAACTGGATGCCAAAAATGAGTGACACATGGCAGCCTCTCATTCTACCACATCATCACGATGAAATCATGATGATGTCATTCTATTCCTTATCAGTCATATGGATGGTCCTACCACGTGGCATCTTGTGGGGCTACCATGTGGCACCCCCATTTTGCATGTTTTTGCATACCTTTAAACAATCATAACTTTCTCATATGAACTCCATTTGAGGAAATTTTTATGTCGTTCAAAATATCTCACCAAGCTCTACGCAATGAAATCATTTTCAAGAGAATTTGAGAATATCATTTTTTTATTATGTTGGATCCTCCTGGATCACTTTGAGCATTCTGGATCATCCTGGATCACCAAATGCATTTAGTTTCTAATTTGTTCAATGGTTTTTAAAGTAGAATATCTAACACAAGATGAAAGAACACAAAATAAAGGTGGTTATGTATTTCAATATTATAGACTGGGTGAAGTTGTATACCACTTTTAGATCTTAGTTCTTGGTACAAACTTCCAACTACAAACCATTCCAAGGAAGAACTCATCAAAGGTATGGTACTTCTTGCCTTCCTCTGAGCACGAGAAGTTAATGGAGACTGTTAGCACTGAGAATCAACCTAATATTGCAAGAGGATAAGCCTAGTACCCGTCAAAATATTTGTAAATGTAAATGAGTGATTAAAGGTCAAATTGACAAAAATCAGAATAATAATGTTTTAACTCAGAAATATGGGCTAGCATTTATAAGAAAATGAGATATTGATTAACTTCATTCAGTGATTTGGAGTAAAATTGAATAGGATGAAGAATTAGTAAGGAAGGTGTAAAGGTTTTCTATTGACATCAGGTCTTCAAGCAGCCAAGGGAAGAAAAACTCGGTCATACGAAATTCTTGAACTTAAAGTTTAAGAACACTGAAAAATATTCATAGCAATATTAAAATAAAACATTCATCATAACACAACCACAACATCTCATATGGATCATCCAATCATGAGTATTTCAGTATAAGAGGCAACAATATTATATAAAAAGGAAACTGACTTCTATTAATCAAAATGTCTCAAGTCCAATACATAACCAGAGAACAACTTACTTAGTAAAAATATTACAATTAGGGAGCCCTGCTCAACCATTCAAACCTCTCTAATCATTTAGAAGATGTATTTATAATCAAAACAGGGGTGGCAACAACTAGAAATGCGACTTGGCCCTCCTATCCTAGGATTCTCCAAAACAACTAAAATTATAACACCTGTGCTAACAGATCTTAACAAACTGCTACAATTTAGGAGCCATGTTGGCAACCACTCCAACAAGAATTAAAAGGCATGTCTTCTAGCTTAGGCACATTATTTTTCAGTGCCAAGTTTCCTCCAATGGTCGTATGTTGCTTCCAATTTGCCACCTATGATCCTTGATTCTCTCTACATCATCAACAATCAAGAAGGAGTCATGAATTCGAACCTTTGACTACAAGGGTCAGTTCATAGCATCATTATGTAGCACATTTGGTAGCCAATTTTGTATCCCTTTGCAAAACAACTCTGCAAATTTCGTAGTGCTTACTCTGAAATAGCTCTGCATATTTCACGGCGCCACTCCTAAAATAGGTATGCAGTTTCCGTAGCGCCACTCTTGTGTAATGACTGTGAAATTTCCGTAGCGCCCCTCCTGAAATAATCCTACAGATTTGATAGCGCCACTCCTATGTAATAGTTCTGCAGATTCAGTAGCACCACTCCTAAATAGTTTTGCAGATTCCGCAACGCCATTATTAAGTTTGGCTAGGATATTTTGTAGTGCCTTAGGTAGCGCAATTGCAGAGCATTCTGTATAGACGATTCCATAGTGCCATGGTGCTACAGAATCTCTGTTTTTTTTCTATGTGATGTAATCAATTCTTCAAAAACACAAAAAACTTAGCTGATGTACTATGAGCCTGTAGATGTCTATATAGGTAGAAAAAATCATACTTCCTTGATCATTTCACACTTGCAAAAAGAGACTACCCACAAAAATGGATATGTCATCCCCTAACTACTTCATCAATCTAACACTCCTCCTTGTTGCAGGATAACTTACCTCTGTCATAGAAACATATTTTTCCTTTGTAGGGAACTCCTCTTAATTGCATGTTCATCTCTTTCTATTGAATCTTGTACCAAAACATTTAATTTCCTTTGGGCCAGTTCATCCTTGAAATGCTACAATTCCTCTTTGAGATTTCTGTTTTGGCACTGAAAGCTTTTGTTTTGGCTATAGAGGGTCTTAAGTTTCCTATGGAGAGGCAGGGATATTCTTGCTGAAAACCTTGTCATATCAAGGGTTTCACTGTACATTTCCATGAGATCCTTCATCTTTATTCTCTTAGTCAAACTTTCTTCCTTCAAACGAGCAACTTCTTTCCTATCCTCCCTGATCTGTCTGATCAATCTTTTGAAAGTTGGATTACTAGGTGGAGTGTTGATGTCGATCACCTCAATAGGTTTCTCAGTGGATTTACCTTTGTCTTTATTTTGAACAGAGGCTCTGTATATCACCTCAATAGGATTCTCAATGCCTTTACCCTTATCTTTCTCTTTCCTTGGAACTGAAACCTTGGGTAAGACTTCTTCTTCAACAACTTCCTTGAGGGCTGATGATCTAGTAAAAGGCGTCCTGAATCTGATCTTAGTTGCTGGAGAAGGTGAAGGGAAATGAAAATCCATTCCCCTCTTGGCTGTGGTTTTGGTGGTTGAAGGGACTTCTTCCAATTTAGGTGCAGGAGGAGGTGAAAAATATCTATGTGGAGAGTGATGAACTTCCCTCTCTTATTCTTCAATTTCCTTGGGGGTTTCTTTGTCTTGGGTAGTGGGTTTTATTTTTCTTTTCTTTCTTGTTCTTGATGGGGAAACACTACTAGATGGAAAAGGGATTTGCATCCTATATTGAGGGGTAGAGGATATCTCTAGTTGCATATGGGCAGAGACAATGAAGTGTTCCCAAGGAATGTTCCCTTTATTCAATTATTCCATCATCATCATCTTGATCAACCCAGAGTGGAAGACACTAGTGTCCACAGCCTTGGACTTGGATTGGAATCTTTCATACACCTTTCCCATACTCCTCAAAATATAAAAATGGATATTAATTGCATCCTTACCAGTGAAATGTAGCAAGAGTATTATATGATACTAGTATATCATGTTAAACCTTCCATCACATATAAAATATCTATGGATGATATTCAACATTTTATCAAACACTTTAGCTAGGTGGATCCTAGGCACTCCCTTAGAAAACTTTCTTTATGATAGTCTGGTTTGAGGAAGTCCTTGGAAAATGCAACATTGAGGATCATGGATTTGAACCACCTCTCACCAGTATTAGGTATCTCAGTGGTTGCTGCAATAGAGGTCTTAGATACCTCAAACTCAAGGTTTCCCACCTTCATCGTAATTCCATCAAAATGTAATGCAAACTTCCTTGCTACTTCAGGGTATCCACTCTGCATGTTTTTACAAAAAGAGAGGTAGCCAACCCTTTATAAAACCTCCCTGACCACTGGCTCAACATCAAACAGATGCATGTCAGAAGGTTCAGTCCTAACCACACTCCCTCCTTTTTGAGACTTCTTCCTTTGAGGTGTCTCCATGGATTAAATAGGGGATCAAAGTATGTGATGTAATGAGGAGTAAAGGAACCAAATAGAGGAAAATATCTATGAGAATTGACAGTGGATAATGGTTTCTCTATCAAGGATTTTCCTCCAACTCACTTTGAATTAACAATAGACTGGTCCGATGGATTTTCTTTCAAAAAATGAGAGAAAGAAAATCTGAGGAAATGTATGCAGGGATGTATTGCATAGTTTTATGCCACCATACAATGGTCATCAAAGATTTAAAGGCTAGGGACTACTTTTATCAAGAACTATAATGTTGTCGATTCTTGTCAATATGAGAAATGTCACCTTCACTAGCATCACAACAATCCAACCTGCTTGTTTAAACAATAATTGCATTGGGATTTTATGCCCCCATACCAAATTGTCAATATCTCCCTGAATGACTTGAGGAGGCGAGTTACAACTCGCCATAAAACAATAATTGATCCCCAAATGGATGAACTATTAGTTGCATTGGACTTGGGGCACTGGATTATAACTAGGGAGACTCCTCCCACATGATTCCATTGCCCAAAAAATAGTTTGTTCGAGGGTCTTAGAAACTAGGTTTTTACACAGTAAGGAACAGTGAAAATTATGAACTAGGGGTGGATTTTGAATAACAATATGTCAGGTGATTTTTGGTAGCATGGTCACATAGGCCTTGGAAAAACACACTTGTGAAAGATTACAAAATTTGGTTATGCTGCTTGGTTTGGATTTTATGACCCCATACCAAATTGTCAATAAGTCCTTCAATGGATTTAGGAGGTGAGTTACAACTTACCATAAAAATCCAACTAGGCCTCAGATGGATGAACCATCAATTTCATTGGACTCAAGGCACCATATTATAGATAGGGGGACCCCTCCCCTATGATTATGTTTCCCAGAAAATGGTTTGCTTGAGGATATCTGGAACTAGGGTTTTTCTAAGTAAGGAATAGTGCGATTTCTAAACTAGGGGTCGATTTTTAAGAACATCGTGTCAGGATATTATGGGTAGCATGGTCACATGGTCCTTGGACAATCAAACTTGTAGGAATTTATATAACTTAGTTATGATGCTCGGTTTGGTTTTATGCCCTCAAACCAAATTATATATGTGTCCCTTAATGGATTTAGGAGGTGAGTTTAAACTCGTCATAAAAATATAATCGAGCCTTGTATGGAAAAAATGACAAGTGAATTGGACTTGGAGAATCAGATTATAGCTAGGGGGACCCCTCCCTTGTGATTTCATTGCCCAGAAAATGGTTTTCTCAATGATCTCCAAAACTAGGGTTTTTCTCAGTAAGGCATAGTGCAATTTTTGAACTAGAGATCGATATTGAAGAAAACTGTGGAGGGTCATTGTGGGTAGCCTTGTCATGTGGGCCTTTCCCAAATACACTTGCAGGAGCTTACAAAACTTAGTTATAACACTCGGTTTGGATTTTATGCCCCCAAACCAAATTGTAAATATGTCCCTGAATGACTTGAGGAGGCGAGTTGCAACTTGCCATAAAAAACTAACTGGGCATCAAATGGATGAACCATCAGTTTAATTGGAATCAAGACACCTAATTACATCTAGGGAGACCCATCCCCTATGATTACATTTCTCGACAAAATAATGTTTTCTAGGATATTCGAAACTAGGGTTTTGATGAGTAAGGCAATGTGAAATTTTTGAACTAGGGGTCGATTTTAAAGAAAACTATGATGGGATATTGTGGGTAGTGTGGTCATGTAGGAATTGGCCAAACACACTTGCAGGATCTTACGAAACTCAGTTATGCTGCTCGGTTTAAATTTTATGCCCCCGGTCCAAATTGTCAATGTGTCCCTTAATGGATTTAGGAGGCAAGTTGCAACTCACCATAAAACTCTAATTGGGTATTGAATGGATGAAATATCAGTTTTATTTGAATTGGGGCACCAAATTAAAGCTAGGGAGACCACACCCCTATGATTTTATTTCCCAGAAAAAAGGTTTTCTCGAGGATCTCTGAAACTAGGGTTTTGCTTAGTAAGGCATAATGCAATTTCTGAACTAAGAGTCAATTTTGAAGAAGATTGTGTTAGGTGATTTTTATAGTGTGGTCACGTGGGACTTGGCCAAACACACTTGCAGGATCTTATGGAATTCATTTATGCAACTTGGTTTGGATTTTATACCCCGAGACCTAATTGTCAATGTGTCCCTGAATTGATTTTGGAGGCGAGTTGCAACTTGCCATAAAAGTATAAAGGAGCATCCAATGAATGAACCACGAGATTTATTGGACTCCTGACACCATATTACAGCTAGGGGTACCCCTCCCCTATGATTCCATTTCCCAAAAAATGGTTTTTTTGAGGATATCTAGAACTAGAGTTTTTCTCAGTAAGGAAGAGTGTTATTTATGAACTAGGGTTCGATTTTGAAGAACACTGTGTCGTGGTATTGTGGGTAGAATTGTCACATGGGCCTTCGAAAAAAAACTTACAGGAGATTATGGAACTTATTTATGTCGCTTGGTTTGTATTTTATGCCCCCAAACCTAATTGCCAATGTGTCTGTGAATGGATTTTGGAGGCGAGTTGCAACTCACCATAAAAATCAAACCAAGCCTCCAATGAATGAACCGTCAATTGTGTTGGAATCCTAACACTAGATTACAATTAGGGTACCCCTCCCCTATGATTTTATTTCCTGGAAAATGGTTTTGAAGGATATCAAGAACTAGGGTTTTTATCAATAAGACAGTGCAATTTCTGAGTTAGGGGTCGATTTTGAAGAACACTGTGTCGAGTAATTGTGCGTAGCATGGTCGCATGGGCCTTGGAAAAAAAACTTATAAGAGCTTACATAACTCATTTATGCCACTCGGTTTGGATTTTATGCCCCCAGAACAAATTTTCAATGTGTCCCTGAATGACTTTTGGACACGAGTTTCAAATCACCATAAAAATCTAACTGGACCTTCGATGGATAAACCATTAGTTGTGTTGGAATGCTAACACCAAAGTATAGCTAGGGGTTCCCCTCCCCTATGCTTTTATTTCCCAAAGAGAGTATTTCCAGAACTAGGGTTTTCTAAGTAAGGTACAATACAATTTCTGAACTAGGGTCGATTTTGAAGAACATTGTGTTGGATGATTATGGGTAGCATGGTCACATGGGACTTGGCCAAAAGCAATTGGAAGATTTTACAAAACTCATCTATGCCTCTTAGTTTGGATTTTATGCCCTCATAACAAATTGTTAATGTGTCCATGAATGGCTTTTGGAGATGAATTGCAACTCACCATAAAAATCTAACTGGGCCTCCAATGGATGAACTGTCAGTTGCGTTGGACTCCTAACACAAAATTACAGCTAGGGGTACTCCTCCCTTATGATTTTTTTTCCCAAAGATAGTTTGTTTGAGGATCTCCGGAACTAGATTTTTGCTCAGTAAGGCATAGTGAAATTTATGAACTAGGGGTCGATTTTGAAGAACATTGTATCATGCAATTATTGGTAGCATGTGTTGATTTTTCATTAATCTAGGCTCAAGCATGAATTTCATTCCATTTTTAGTATTTTAATTGAACCATAAACAATTTCTTGCAGCAACCAAGATCACAAGAAGAAACACCATCCACAAGTACATAAGAAGTATCCTGGGAAACCCTTCTGAACAAGGGAAGAAAATGCATCCAATCCTTTTTAATATTCTTCAATAGAAATACCTCCACCACCATAAAACCTAGCACACAAAAGGGTGCTCACAAACCCTAGAAGACTAGCGCCCAAGAGAGGTTCACACTTTTCCCAAGAACAAGTGTTTGCTGAAATTTCCAAACTCACACTTGTGATATAATTCCTCAATGGGGAATTTACCTTTATTTATATTAGACTGAGCCTATAAATAGTAGTGTCTATTGAAACAACAGTTCTGACCTGAATAACTCATAATATAATTAATAATTACCATATTAATTATCTTTCACTTTATGGTGGGGCTGACCTGTACCCTTTACATCACAAATAGGGTTACATGTAAGCCTGACTCTTGTACAATATAGTAAGGGATATCATACACCCACTAGTGCTCAGCCACTAGTGGCACATCCATCTGTGCTCAGCCATAGGGATGTCCACATCTCTATATCATTGCGTCTCATAGGAGAACCACACTCACTAGTGCTCAATCACTAGGATCATTTTCACCTATGCTCATCCACATTCACATCCAAATCAATAGATATCTATATCACTATGTCTCATAGGAGAACCACACTCACTAGTGCTCAGCCACTAGGATCACGTTCACCTGTGCTCAACCACAAGCACATCCAAATCAACAGATCTATTTCTCATTGTGTCTGACAGGAGAATCATCTGGAGTATCACATCATCTCAACTCTTTGCATAGAGGAGGCCAATACATCGTTTAATCTCTGTCTCAGAACAATACACCCAACTCATGGGCTTCCCCACACAGGGGCACACAAAATTCCATCTTCGTCTTAGAGAGGAACCACAGAACTAGCTCATGGGATTCCCTACATAGGGGCACACAACATTCCATCTCTATCTCAGATAAGAACCACACACCCAAATCATGGGTTTCATCACCTTACACAGGGGCACACCGTTCCATATCTGTCTTAGAGAGGAACCACACACCCAGCTCATGGGCACACCCAACTCATGGGCTTCCCCACATGCTTGACTCACTTAGTCTGGGTCCTGGAGGATGTCTCACACAGTTGTAATCATCAACATCATGATCACGTGGGCCTTGGCCAAAAACACTTCCAGGAGCTTACAAAACTCATTTATGCCACTTTGTTTGGATTTTATGCTCCTAGACCAAATTGTTAATGTGTCTTTGAATGGATTTTGAGGTGAGATGCAACTTTCCATAAAGATCTAACCAGGCCTTAGATGGAAGAACTGTCAGTTGCATTGGACTCCTGACACCATATTATATCTAGGGGTGCCCCTCCCTTGTGATTCATTTTCCCAAAAAGTGATTTCTTTGAAGATCTCTGGAACTCGGGTTTTTCTCAGTGAGGCACGTTGCAATTTCTAAACTAAGGGTCAATTTTGAAGAACATTATGTCAGGTGATTGTGGATAGGATGGTCATGATTTCCTTGGCCAAACACACTTGCAAGATCTTATGAAACTCATTTATGCCACTTGGTTTGGATTTGATGCCCGTGGACCAAATTTTCAATGTCTCCCTGAATGGCTTTTGGAGGCGAGTTGCAAATCACCATAAAAATATAATCGAGCCTCTAATGGATGAACTTTCGGTTGCATTGGGGTCTTGGAAATATATTATAGCTAGGGTTACCCCTCCTCTATGCTTCCATTTTCCAGAAAATAGTTTTTTGAGGATCTCCAGAACTACAATTTTTTTCAGTAAGGCATAGTACAATGTTTGAACTAGGGGTCAATTTTGAAGATCATATCATGTCCCGTGCCCTTCTTTTCTTATCTTATTTTCTTATAATGAATATCTTATGCACAATTTTGGAGTGATATTATGGATTATTTTCTTATTTTGGTGGATATTTCATGAAACTATGATTTCTTCATGCATAACAACTTTGCCTAGTAAGTGATCTTTTCCAAGTATTTATGTTTTCTTCATACTATTTAAGTAAATGTTGTATTAAAGTGGTAATAAGTGCATGTTATATTGTTTCCTTGGACAATTCTTGCTAGAAACCCCAAGGAGGATTAAGAACGTTTAATCTAGGCTTACTATTGGATTATCCTAGGGTTTTGATATTCAAGTCTTCTCTTGCCTTTAGCCTCCATTGAAGGTGTTGTATTGACTCCATATGCCCAAGAATTCAATATGGAACTAGTGTTTATCATTTGCAAGTGATATAAAACCCTAGTTTATCTCTCTCTATCATGTCTATTGTCGGTAGCGTGGTGATGTGGGACTTGGAAAAACACACTTGCAGGAGCTTATGGTTCACTCATTTATGCCACTTTGTTTGGATTTTATGCCCCTGGACTAACTTGTTAATATGTCCCTAAATGGCTTTTGGAGGTGAGTTGAAAATCACCATAAAACTCTAATAGAGCCTTTGATGGATGAACCATTAGTTGTGTTGGACTCCTGGAACTATATTATAGCTAGGGGTACCCCTTCTCTATCCTTATGTTGCCCAAAAAACAGTTTGTTTGAGGATCTCCAGAACTACAATTTTTCTTAGTAAGGCATTATAGTGTAATTTCTGAACTGGGGGTCGATTTTGAAGATCATATCATGTCTTGTGCCCTTATTTTATTATATTCTTTTCTCATAATGAATCTCTTAAGTGAAATTTTGGAGTGATATTATGGATTCTTTTCTTATTTTTGTGGATGTTTCATGAAACTATGGTTTGTTCATTCATAACAACTTTGTCTAGTAAGTGATTTTTTCCAAGTATTTATGTTTTCTTCATGGTATTTAAGTAAATGTTGTATTTAAGTGGTAATAAGTGCATGTTATCTTATTTCCTTGGATAATTCTTGCTAGAAACCCCAAGGAAGGATTAAGAAGGTTTTACCCAAGCTTACAATTGGATTATCCTAGGGTTTTGATATTCAAGTCTTCTCTTGCCTTTAGCCTCCATTGAAGGTGTTGCATTGACTCCATATGCCCAAGAATTCAAGATGCAACTAGTCTTTATCATTTTCAAGTGCTACAAAATCCCAGTTTATCTCTCTATATCATGTCTATCAACATGGAAAAGTTAGTTAGTGGTAATAGGGGTCATTTAGTGGTGGCAGTTGATGACCATTTCCATTAGGTCAAGATGTTTCGTAAGGGCTAGTGTAGTCACCATTAGATCCGGTTTTTTAGTGATGGTTAGTGACCATAGTTGTTATTTTGAGGTTTTTTTGGGTGATAAGCATTATGATATGTTTCCAAGTTTAGGTGAAAAAATAGGAATTGGTGATGGGATTAAAATGGTTGTCACTAATTTTGTTTCCAAATATCATATTCCTTGTAGGAACAATGTAGTGTTTTTTTATGAAAAAAATCTTGTAGTGTCCACATGATGATAAGGAAGCAAATGAGGACAATGCCAAAAATTTTAGTAGTGAATTTGATATAAATTTATAGTGAACTAGTGGACATTCTTTGCATCATCGAAAATAACAAGACAAGATAGTACATAGTAAAATTGTGACAAAAAGAGACCTAGGAGAGGGTTTTTGGAATGAACCCTCGGAATGCAAGGTGGTGTTTTCCACATGAATAATAAGTTGGCTATGTTAAATACTTTGTTAAATACTATCTTGGAGAAGAATGGGATATTGTGCTCATTGGTGGAATGAAATAATAATGAAATAATAATGAAACAATAATGATAAAATTGGAATGAGCATGAAAAGTAATAAAGTACCTAAACTAATAAGTCACTTTGAGGGAGAAGGCGAAAATTGAGGTTTTATCTCACTTTCAAGTTAAATACTATTGTTTCCTTGTTTCCTTGGGAAAAATGAAGTCAAGAAACACCTTAAATGGAAGTTAGATAGCCAAGAATATTTGGAAGTTTGAAACCCTAGGACTATACCCTCATAGGCCTAGGATTATACCTCACAAAGACTAACCCTGGAGTAATAGAAGTGATTTCCCACAACTGGTGAGTTATGATTTTTCCATGAGGTAGCGCTAGCCTCTTTATCAAGTGGGGGGAGGGAACACAAAGTGAATTTGGATAGTTTCATTGATCAAAGACAATATTTTTTCTTTTCTGTTGGTCATAGAATAGAGATTGTTAGTTTACATTGAATTGGAAGATGAAAAAACACACACCTTTTGTTTGTGGATTCAATAGAACTAAACTATTACTTTTTTGTGTAAATATTTGTATAGATTGAATTTTGGCATTTAAAGAAGGTTTCAAAGCAAAGA
The DNA here is from genome assembly GCA_010110895.2 of Picea sitchensis. Taxonomy (NCBI): domain Eukaryota; kingdom Viridiplantae; phylum Streptophyta; class Pinopsida; order Pinales; family Pinaceae; genus Picea; species Picea sitchensis. The sequence goes on along the minus strand of SNQJ01S0116059.1, from coordinate 12,557 downwards.
TAAGTAAAAGTAATATAGGGGCATATGAGTAAGTCAATAGAGGGAATTAGTGTCCCAACGCTTTTAAGTAGCTCTTATTTATAACTGAAGGAACTAACATATATATAAATAGTGAGCAGAGAGTTAATTTTTATATCATCTGAGTACTTGCATTCCCATTTTTTAGTTTTTTTTTCATGTGTGCTTGGTTTAATGGAAACATACCACTATTGATCACAAGGATGCTTGATATTGTCATTGCAATATTTTGAAAATGAACATTCTCTTTCTTCTTCTTTGGATTGATCTCCTTCCAAATATGCCATGTATTTCTTATATGTTGTATGCTATTTAGTCCATGCTAAAATAAACATGGATATGAATATTAACATCTAGATTCAAAATCCCAAGCTAATATTTTAACATAATCTACTAAGAGATTGGAGGAGAGAGGCAAAAGAAATGGTAGAAACAATAACAACAAGAGGTAGAGGGCATGGGTGGGAGAGAGTGTATTTATTGCAATCCACAATTTTTTTATAATCCCAAACTAATAAACCAATTATGATAGATAACATGTATTGATCCTCCTATAGCATGTCACTTAACTAGCACTCAAAATGCATTCAATACATAATGAATGGAACTTGTACCATAGTAGAATTATAAAACTACAATGGAGATTGATTTTTATGTTGGATTTAGATGAATTTTGTTCTACGGATTTTGTATTTTTGGTGGCATTTATCTAAAACCACATATAAGTGTCATGAAATATAAATAACTATTGCTTTTATTTTGTTGGAAGTTCGGATGGTCAAGAACACATGAAGATTCATATTCACATGAATATTTCAAGAACAACATCATCACAATCACCTTCTCCTTTGCTAGAGATAGTGGATTCTCTTAGTGATTAAATGAACTTTAATACAATTTCCTTTGCATCTCCCAAGTGAACTACTTGATATAATACGTTTTTTTTTATGAACATGCTTTAGTAGTTGTTAGGGATTTTAGGGGCACCCTCATAAAATTTGATGAAAATTGATGATAAGGTGTTTGATATATTCTAGATTGGCAGTCATTGATACTTCCATGAATCCTCCTTTGATCCTCTTTTGAAAGATAAATGTGGTCCCCCATACTGTAACCTTTCAAGGAATACATGTTATCCCTTTTCATTTTCTTGCAAAGGATTATTTGGTGGGTCTATCATCAATTCATGTTTTGGGTAGTCAAATTTCTTTTTTTTTTTGTTTCGTTTAGATTACATTAAGTATGAAAAATAAGGAAACCCTTGATTTCCTTCTCCTAGAGAAACTTTATCCAACATCATCATATGGGTGGACTATGAAATGAAAGTAAAATTATAGCACCATACATAATTTTAGAGTTTGAATATTTATTAATGACATGGGTATATGTACAAAAGTTTCAATTTGACCTTTTGATTAAGGACTCATATCTGCAAATAAATGTTGAGTGTGATTTCTTCATGATACTTGTATCATTACAAATCTACACATGATTCCATGGGTTGAACTTTTATGTAGTTACCTTGTTGAACACCCTCATCTAGTTAAGGACCCTACATTCATCAACATCAAATAAACAAACATTGCATAAAAGTGTATATATATATATATATGATGAATGTAGGGTCCTTCAACTATACATTTTTTACAAAATGGCACATTGTGCCCAATACACAAAATGACAACAAGTTCCCAAACATGGAAAAGTTCCATATGGTGCCCTAGACATAAAATGACGCTCATTGACCACTTCCACCCTCACAACTATCAGGTGCAACTCATAACTCAATATTTTTTCTCTTACTCGAAGTAGAACCTCAAGTGGTTTTGTTCCTGAGCATGGTTCATTGCTCTGGAGACTAGAAAAAGAAACACCGTTCTTATAAGGATTTTTCCACAATTAATTAACAAACTTTAAAAAATGATAATTTGCAATTCAAGCTAACCCAAATCACAATAGATAATATTGACAATCCTGAGGGTGTTACCCTCCTCCGCAATCCTAATCTCTCAGAGATGCCACCCTATAGAAGTGACAAGGATCAAGTCATAAAATTTAAACAAAAAAACATAAAAAAATATTCCATTCATGATACATAAAAATTCAACATCAAATGATCTCACCGTGAATAAATCGAGAAATGATGGAGAGTCACTAGTAGGTGGAGCACTCATTTGTATAACCTACTCCAAAGAAATATCTATTGTGGAAGCCTCAGTAGATGGCATAGTATAGTCTGCAACAAAGACAATTGTTAGTTCGTGTATGGGTGTAGCCATTGTGGATGCATCGGATGGAAAATGTGGTGGGGTGGGTGCTATATGGGTGCATCCACTATGGATGGATGGGATGGAAAAGGTGGTGGGGGTGGGTGGCATACATGTGCATCAAATTTGGATGGATGGGATGGGAAAGATGGTGGGGTTGGGTGGCGTACATGTGAAACCATTTTTCATGGACAGGAAGGGAAATATTGTGGCGGTGGGTGGCGATAAAATCCCAAGGGTTGTACGAGGGATGATAAAATCCTTTGGGTGGAAAGAGGTATCCCAAGAGCTAGGGAAGGGTGGCTAAGGATTGGACTAGCCCTGTAGATGGGGGAAAATGATGGGTGGAATGTTGGTAGTGGTGGTGAATGAAAGGGTGGGTGTACAGGTGACCCGATAGGGGATGAAAAAATCTACATACATATTTACAATAATTTTATCAGTACCAAAATGTAAAATTAAACCAAAACAATATAACAAATTTCACATTTAAACAAGATTTAACTCAACACATGATACATGTGAAGGACGTGAATTTTCCATCCCAGGTAGACATGATTCATCACCGTATGGTACCGCAACCTGTAGAAACACAAGAACATTATATTTGAGGATGCCACAAAATAAACAAATCATTGTGGTGAATTTATCAAAGGTGACACATACATGAGTATGAAGTACACCAAATGAGAAGGATGCATATATTGCTACATTAGTGGTGGAAACTGGCACTGATGCATCTATCAATCAGGAGTGATTTTAAGAACCTCCCCTAAATTTATATGTATAATAAATGGGTGAATATCCATGATACATAGGAAAATTTGAAGGCTATTTTATCAATAATACATACATAGATACATACATACATACATATATAGGTGTTCGACCCCTCTCGTGCTCTTATCGTTTCATTGAGTGTTGAAGGAAGGAAAAAAAATTTAAGCAGAGACAATTCAAGCCCTAATATTTTCACTCTCAACCGATCATAGTCGTCAACATGTACATAAGATATAGGTAAGCCCTTGATTCCTATATTTGTAATATTTTTAGGGTTAGTTTTTTATGGTCACGTTTTAAACCCATCCTTTTGAACCAGACTCCCCATACTTTTCACAAAAACCATCTTTCACTCATCCCATGACCTCACCCAATACTCCAGGGTCATTAGAACCTATTGAGTCTACCTCGACATAACACAAGACTACCTTATATGCTTCCTTCGACCATTGATTTATCACAAATGCGATCCGAAAAACCCTAAGTCCTAGTTAGAAGGAAAGGGACCCAACTAGTTTCCTTTCCTCACTAATTATATGGTAGCAACCATTTGGAACCCCACCCAATTGGAAATATTTAGAGTCTAATCCTCAAAGAGTAACAAAACTAACCACTCATGAGACTTAACTTTTTTGACACTTAATCATATTCTGAAGGTAGATTGACAACCACAATGTTAAAACTGTTGATGCCATCGAGAGAATTCCCACGAACTAGTGTCATATCCATCGATGGATTTTATATAAACTATCATGAATCACTTTTGAACCTTTTAGAGTACTTAACGCCAACTTCTCTAATGCATCAGAGGAGTTAAAATCAACTATGTCGATTCTTCATCACTTCCCCTATTTATTGAAAAACTTGATATGAACTTACCCAATAACTTCATAGGTTCTATCACAAACATTGATGATCCCATCAACGATATTTCCATCAACTTTCTCAATACACACTTTATCGGGACTTTCGACATTAACCTTTTTTATGGCCTTCGGAGGAATTGTTTCTAACTTCTCCAATTTTCATCAGAGATGTTTTCACTAACCCTTCTTATTTTGGCCTTTGAGCATTTTTCTTAAATAATATCTTCTCCAAATCTCATCAGAATACCAATCATGTTTGCCATCATTTTATCACCCTCAGATGACGACCTTCCACCCAACATCATCTCAAGCGAATCCTCAGGTATTTGATATAATTAGGAAAGTTATTTTTATGGTTCAGTTATGGTTTCTTTGTGCACTGACCCCCTCTTCCTTGTAGGTTCAGATGTGTCTCCAAAGAAGAAAGTACCCACTAAATCATCTGTCATCGAGGCCTCTCATAGTGGCCAAAAAATAAAAAATGAACTAGATGTGGTTGGGGCCACATATGAAGATACCTTTGGGATTCTAGACAAGGAAGGAGAAACACTCAAATGGGAATATGTGTATCAAATTTTCAAGAAATAGAACTTCTCCACCAACTCCAAAGACCAATATGAATTGAAGGTCTTTAATAATATTAGAATGTTTAAAATATTTATAGTATAATCTCGCATTGCTATACTCCCCTACACCAATGCCATTACCTGGATACTTAAAGATATATATTTGGGGAACAAATATGTCTGTAACTCCAGAGGGGAGCCCATAACATCATTTCATCCAGAAATCTTAGCAAAGTGTTATCATCTCGAGAAGGGAAATAAGAAGCTAGACAACAAGCTTGTTGATGAGTTCCAATACACAACCAAGGATCTATTGCTCAGGTGGTACAAGCCAGACATACAATTCAATATTAGACCTAGAGAAGGGTATCCTACAAATTCTCTAAGGAGGTCGTACCAATACATGATAGCCATTCTAGGCAGGCTATACAAGGAGAAATATGACTCCTAGTTTTCGTTGTCATATATGCCACTAGTCTATTACTATGCAGAAAAAGGATCTTCATTCAACTCAGATGACATCATATTGACCAACCTATCAAAAATCATCACTGCAGTTGTGGAGGCTCAACTGGGAACTTTTGTATGTTTCCACATGTCTTATTACCTCATGGATATTATGTGCACAACTCAACATTACCCAAAAATGGGTTGGATATGGAAAGCTACAGACATAACTACTCACATGTACTGCAAAGTGCTCTGGGAGCACAAGTACATGAAAAAATACCAAAAATTATGATGCACTTTCTAGCTCCCCTCTATGAGTTCATATTATGCACACCAGCCTTGTGCATGACTAAAAAGGAGATAGAAATCATAAATAGGATAGGGTAATGGTACCTCATGGAGCATGGTACTTATATCAAGGTGTACGATGCCACAAAATCCCCTCATCTCCTTCCTAGATTTATACTAGACAAGCTAGTACTCCAAGAGGTGTCATATCAAACAATGATCCATGGAGTAGGAGGGATGATATACCGATGCAATAAGGATATATTACCACCACTTCCACTGTACATTGGTGTCTACTCATTTTCAAACACCAAGCAAGCATAAGAAGAAGTTAACATCCTACTCTCATTCCATTTTGGACAGGAAAGATTCAGAAGACATGACCCAAAGGATGTAGTGAAAGAACATTTCAATAAGGTAGGCTTGCCTTTGGAATACACGTCATAAGTATGGGAAGAGGAAGAATTCAACTACAATGATAGGACCTATGATGACGTCAAATTCAGAATAAAAGGTAGACCTTTAGGAAGAATTGTTGATGGGGAAAGGGAAAGAGAAGAGGCTAGAAAGAAAGAGGAAGAAGGAACAACAAAAGGTTAATTTCCCACTTCCATTTATGCACACTCAGGATATGGACAAGAGGAAGAGACACCGAAAGATAAGAAAAGGAGGGACAAAGAAAATGTTAATAATAAAAATAATGATGCCTCCAAGAAGAAGAGGAAGATCGAAGCAGAAAATGCCAAAGAAAAAGTCGATGCAATAGTCGTAGCTGAAGAAAAAAACAAAGCAATAGAACAAAAAGAAGCTAAATGGAAAGTGATCGTCAAGGAAGCAACAAAAAAAGAGGTGGTAGAGAAATCAACTCAGGAAGATGCTCACGAAGCAGTTGAAGAAGAGAGATTAAATAAATATGTCGAGACCAGGAATGATGATACTCTGCCAATGGATATTGATTTCTCATAGATAGCGACAGTCTATGCTAGCAGTAATTCACAACCCAACGAGCTAGGTTTGGTACTTTTCACTCCATTCGAGCCGAATGAGGTACCCAACCTAAGGAAGTTTGTGTATGAAAAAGGATTAGACAGAATCATACAAGAATAAGAAAATAAATTATCGGTGACAGGAGGAAACCTAATCTTAGTTATTACACAGATCCCTATAATAGAACCAGTCAACAAAGATCTAGTAGTCATAGCCTCATATGGATCCTATTTTTGGAATGCCACAAAAGATAACTTATGTAATATGTGTTAGAAGAATTTGGAGGAGGAAGCAAGGATAAGGGTGCTTGAGGAAAATATTCAAGATGTGAAAATCGACAATGGAAACCTCCAGAGTTTCAAGGAAAGCATAGAAAAGGTCAGGAATGAACTCAAAGAATCCCATATTGACATGTATCGTCACTTGCACATGTTCCATAACTTGGATTCTATTATCATAAATTAGCATAACACTGTGTAAACTAAGCTCACGTAGTTAAATATTATCCAAGAGGGCATGAACAACCTTGATACATCGATCTCAAAAAATTTGAATGCACCGACTGAACTCTACCATCCCTCAACTAGGGAAAAAAAATCAATGTCTATGCATTGGACCACTCCTAATAAGTGCGACAAAAGGTAGATAAAGAAACAACAATCTCAATATCAATCTATTCATGCATACACAAAGAATCACAATAACTACTCAGGTTGTGCCAACTACCCCAACTAGAGGAGCTTGGAAAAAAACATATAATGGAGGAATTGGTCGACAAAGTACATGACAACACAAGTCGTAGATGAAGATTCACCGAGGCAGCCACCACAGTAACCTTGGACCTCATAGAACAACACCTCATTCAACCAACAAAGGTTCATACCATGGTTCAAGAATTCATGTCTACATTATCGAAAGATATGCAAACCATCAACGAAAATATAGCTATGCACACGACTACCATAGAAGAGCTTCCATACCATAGAATTGTATCTTTGCATGGCCAACTGGAAATATGGGTATCATACCTCCAGGACAAGAATCCTTAAAATTAAAAAATAGAAAATTCGAAATTGCTATTACCTATGTTCTATTTTGTATTTTGTGAGACACCTTCTCTTTTGTCTTTATTATGTGCACATGTCATCAAGCATGGGGAAGGTGAACAATTTTGTAATAGTTTCTTTAGGGGAATACAAGAAGTGACTGGGCAGTTACTGAGAATTGTATAAAATCAGGAAGAGACCCACTTTGAAAGGGTTGTTCAAGAATTGTATAGACTCGAGAACTAATTCAAGGACATATACAATGTTAACTAATATTGAGAAGCCCTCAGGGACAGTTTTAGGAAAAAAGAACTTATGTGTGTGATTTTTTTTATGTGAACTACTTCAAGTAGAATGCATGTTGTTCACATGGATTGTAAGAATATTACTCTCTTATAGACTAATATAATGCATTCAATGTTATTTTCTAGTCTTGTTATTCTTTCTTATATCTATAAGTCCTAAGCTCATGAGTTATTAATGTATGCAGAAATATAATTTAGACTTTTCTGTGTATGTATGCACATGTTTCTAACTCTGCACCTTCAATTGAACTATCTGTGTGGGGTTTCTAGCATATTTTAGTCACATTTACAAATCAACTGGTTACTATAGTTTTCTCCTAGCTAGGATATGATAGGATAGATTAGAAGTATATTAGATATATTTTCATACATAGTATTCATCTACATATTCCATTGCATAACCATCCCTATCCACCCTCATAACCAGTAATGGAAGACGGACCACATTTCGGATGGGTATCCTAAACCAAACGGTGCATATTCAACTTGGAACTATGTATCGAGGAGTACCCCTTACTATGACAGGGAAATTTCAACCTCGTCAATAGAATTGGTGATAGAAGGAGGGCCTGAAAGTATGGTTTACATAAACGATCTAAATAATCATGGTCAGTCCTCTGAAAACACCTTTCATCATACTCTTTTCCCTCATAATGACTTAGAGCAAGATGTTAACTTTGAATATAAAAATACCACATTTGGAAGTTTCACTAGCATTCCTGACCCATATATAGAAACTTGGTTTCCTATTCCCTACGAGGAATTTACAGAAACTTGTCATGTCACTCGAGCCTACACTAAATTGCTTGAAAAATTACCTACAACTTCAGATCTTCCAAGAAGAACTGCAGTACAAAAAGACCAAACACATACCCAAAAATCCTTGTTAAATCTGTATAATATTTGATTGAAATCACTTTCGAAGACATACCTATACTTTTGAACCAATTTCCCCCGACCCCTCTTGAGTTCGAACATAATCTTGACGGTGAAAATACTGAAATTAACCTTGAACAGATCATGAGTGAACATCAAGAAAGAAGGGAAGCTCCATAATTGTGGTTGTTCGAAGGAGCTCTAAAATTAGCATAACCTATACATGATATTCCCAAAAAATCTCAAAAGGTTCTTCCCAAATTTGATCTAGATAAACCAGGCTCACCAAAGGACCACATAAAAAAAATATTTTTAGCCACTCGATTTCTAAATGTCCGACATGAAGATGTGGTATGTAGGTTGTTTACTTATACCTTCTTGTAAATTTTTTGAACCTATACATAATAGATCTAGCTAGGAATTGACATACACAGTTGCAGAGAAAATACGAGAAAAGAGAAGCAGAAGAGAAAAGAATGGAAAAATTCTCATTAACCAAAATAAATGAATGATAATTTACACATGATATACTCTGTATAACTTAACTAATGTGCACTAGAGGACACTCCAATGTGCCATAGTGGTGTTCTAGAGTGATATGGACACACAACAACAGTTATGGGAGTAAATTTCCACCTAGTCTAGTCTCTCAGGAAGTTACGGGAGGGAACTTCCACCTAGTATGAGTTAACTAGTCTCTCAGTCTTCAGTTAACTGACTGAAACAGAGTGAATTGAGGAGGAGATCAGGGAATTATGAGTAATGCAATATTCTGGTGATGATCCCAAGGACAATGTGCATGACCTGGTGATTATCCCAATGTTGCATGGTGATAATCTCATTGTGGCATCTAGAATCCACTCAACTGATCAAATTGAAGTGTGAACTGAAGAGAATATTCTCCCTAGAGGAATATTCTTCCTAAAATATAGGAGACTGAATAATGACTAATAAACATAGGGAAAACCTTAGGAAAAATAAATTCTAGGTGTGTGTGAAGTATCTCCAACACCCCCCCTGGACATCACTATGGTGAAAATAAATAATGCGTCCCAGAAATGAGGCATGTTAGGTACCCAAATACAAAAGATACATTTAAATAAATGAGGAAAGAGGGAAAAAATCATGGGAAAGGCCCCCCCCCTCAAATTACAATGTATGTAAAAAGAAGAACTAACATTTGCTAGGAAACTGCGTCCTTCACTCCAAGACGACTGCGCAGAGAATGAAACTTCTACTCAGTGAAGGTCTTGGTGAAGATGTCTACAGTTTGTTTTGCTGAAGGAAAAAAATGCAGGTTGATGATCCCCTCGTGTACTAAGTCCCATATGTAGTGCATGTGGATCTAGATGTTCTTTGTCCTCTGCCTACGAACTGGATCTATACAGAACTTCAGAGTGCTTTGGTTGTCACACCATATGACGATCGACTGATAAAACTGAATTCCCAAATCAGTGAGAAAATGTTGTAGCCAAATAGCCTGAATGGTTATGTTAACTACCCTTCTGTACTCTGCCTCGGCTGAATATAGAGAAATAGCAGCCATATTATTTCTCGACCAACAGATAGGCCCGGAACCAAGACTGAGTGAGTAACTAGATGTGGAGTTGCGATCAGTTCTATCGCCAACCCAGTCAAAATCAGTGAAATCGATGAGGTCCAATGTAGAGTTTGTTGAATAGTGAATCCCAAAGGTGATGGTTCCCTATACATACAGAAGGATACACTTTTCATCCTTCCAATGTAGCTCATGTGACTCCTGCATGAACCTGGAGACTGCTCCAACTGCATAGGAGAGGTTTGGTCTGGAGTGTGTGAGATACAACAAGCTCCCCAATAGTTGTATGTATAGTGTGTTGTCAACCAATGGAGAATCCCCACCATCCTCAAGTCTGAGTCCTGATATGAAAGGAGTCGGGATAGACTTGCAGTCTGTCATGTGAAATCTCTTAAGGAGATCTCGTGCATACTTTGCCTGATTTAGTTTGATGCATGATTCATCCTAAATGATCTCAAGTCCAAGGAGGAAATGTAGAGGACCCATGTCTTACATTAATAACTTGTTATGCAGAATCCTCTTGACTACAACAATCTCTAAAGTCGAGCAACCAGTGACTAGAAAATCATCAACATACAAAACTAGGAGTAGAAGTGAATCAATTGTCCTAAGCATGTAAACATTCGGGTCTAACTTACAACATACAAAGTTCTGTGATAGGAGGTAGGAGTCCATCTAGGCATACCATTCCCTCGGAGCCTGCTTGAGGCCATAAAGAGACTTCTTTAGTCGAAAGACCAAAGATGAATCCTGCATAAATCCCTGGGGATTGTTCATATATATATCCTTAGAGAGATCATCATGAAGAAATGCATTCTTCACATCCATATGATGGACTTCCCATCCCTTGGCTACCGCAATGGAAAGTGCCAAACGTATGGAATCCATCTTCACTACTGGAGTGAAGGTCTCATCATAGTCAATGCCATGCACCTACTGAAATACTTTGGAAACTAACATGGATTTGTATTTTCTAACCTGTCCATCCATTGTGCTCTTAGTCCTCTAGACCCATCTAAACCTGATAAGTTTCTTTCCTGGAGGAAGGGGAAAAACATCCCAAGTATGGTTCTTGATGAGGGAGTTGTACTCCTCCCGCATGGAGGATTCCCAAAAGGGATTTCCAACAGCCTCTCCATAAGACTGTGGATCTGAATAATGAACCAAGAAAATATGCTTGGGTGGCATCGGTTCAGTGGCAGTGATTGCAAGAGGAGGCTCCTTGAAATCAGATCGAGTCCTCCTAGTATCAATTGGATCCCCAACAAGATCCCCTGCATCCTGAAGAGTAGTATTTTCCCACTTGGGCCTCTACTTTGGCCCTACATATGCATCTGGATCTACTGACTCTGCATCTGACTATACTGAATCTGTATCTGGATCATCTAAATCCTCTGAATCAAAAATTTCATCTGAAGAAGAGTCGGCATGTGCATGCTCATCATCTCTGACAGGTGGAGGAACACAAGTGTTTGCATGCAGTTGTTGAGGTACATGCGAGACACTTTCCTCTAATTGGACACTACGCTCAATGATGAGCCGATCTGAGGAAATATCAATGATTCTGTATCCCTTCACACCATTGGGGTATCCAACAATGATACACTATGTTCTATGTGGATCAAGTGCCTTCCTCTTCTTAGAGGGAATCTTGACCCATGCACGTGAAATGAAAATATGGAAGTGGTTCACTTCTAGTTTGATGTCACTCCAAGCCTCGTAAGGGGTCTTATCCTTGACAAATCTATGGGGATATTTGTTTTGGATGTAAGTTGCACAATTAATTGCTTCAACCCATAATATTTGTGGAAGTCAATTTGCATGTAGCATGCAAGATGCCATCTCTTTTAGAGATCTATTTTTTCACTCAACAACTCTGTTTTGTTGCGGAGTATAGGGAACCATGTGCTACAAATGAATCATTGCCTCATGAAAAATATTTGGTATCTCATGGTTGACATACTCTCCCCTGTTTTCTGTTTGGAGGACTTTGATTTTCTTTCATGATTGTGTCTCAACAAGGGCTTTAAAATCTTTGAGGTGTTGAAAGACGTATGATTTTTTCCTGAGAAAGAAAATCCTTGTGAAGCGTGAGAAATCATCAACAAAAAAGATCATGTACCTTGCTTTAATTATTGATAAATGCGGAAAAGGTCCCATGAGGTCACTATGGATCATATCTAAAGGAGAGGAAGCCTTCTAAGTCTTTCCTTTGTCGAATTTCTCTTGAGGGTGTTTTCTAAGAACACACGCCTCACAAATTCCTTTGGAGAAGTGGTTGTCAGGTAGACCATCAATCATTCCCTGCTTGCTAAGTTGTTTCATATATCTGAAATTTAAATGTCCGAACCTTTCGTGCCATATCCTACTTCTTTCATCAGCATGGGTAAGCATTAATCCATAATCTGGTTCAATAAATTCAGAAAATGTGTAGAGTCTAGATTGATGATTTACCTCACCTGTAGTTGTTGGTCACTATAATTGCTTAATTAATTTCAAACAACCAAGTGAAACATAAATTATCAACCGTCGAGATGATGAGCATCTCGA
>SNQJ01S0116057.1:14502-27935 GCA_010110895.2 Picea sitchensis | reverse complement strand
AAGACACAAAAGACCAAAAAAACATATATAATATCATAAAAGTAACCAGAGTACATAGATGGATGCAAGCGCCTCAAAAATAGGACCAATAACGAGTCACAGGGCTTATGCCCTCAAAAAATATATACAAGTAGTGCTCGTGGCACGTAGAATGTCTATATAGGTTCAGGGCCTATGGGCCCTGTTATACTGGTCCACAGCATGGGCTAAACACCTAAACAGTCAGACCCACGTCCGAGGTGCCCCCACTACATGAGGTTGCATGGATGGCAGTAGGTCCTCAATCTCCGCCATCGGGACTGTGTGAGTGAGTGTAGTAAAGTTTTTCTCAACTCGTCTGAGTACTCTCTTAGCCTCCTTGGCTAGGAGGTCTCCTACTACTGCGGGTCCCCCGACAACGGCAACTTAAAGTCTATACATATTTATAGACTTTTTGGCCTCTTTTTGTCACTTTTTTGGCCTCCCATATCATTTTATTTATACCAAAAACCATTTAGAGTGATATAGGAGTTATATGGGAGGGATTTGATCGGGTATTGAGACATTTTTTTTGAGTTTTGAGTAAATTTTGACGGTCCATGAATTTTTTTTTGGCAATTAACTTGAGCATATAGGTTAGGTGTCTACCTTGATTTTTGTATCTCGTTGTATTTTTCATTCGCCATAGGATAGATCCCATCAGATTGTGACATAGAACCATCATCTCTGCTTTAGAAGTGTCACAATTTGGTGGTAGAGCTTACCGAAACATGGATTCCCTAGGTAGATCCTGGTTGCATTATGGCATTCATGTTGTCTCTAAAAACACTGTAGGCTCGAGAGTCCTTATAGTCTTTCCTGAATATGAGTTTGAGCCTCATTTGCATGATTCTTCTTCTCTCTTGACCTCACCCTCAGGACTCCCAAAAAATAGCGGGTCTTCTTTTAAGCCCTTTTCAGACCCTCTAAATATGAAAAGATTATCGAGCGATCTTGTGGCCTTTCAAACTTGTTAAACTGAAATTTGAAGTCACGTCTGTTCGGTGGTAGTTTACCCCTTTTTCGGTCCGGACGGTCAACTGTACGAACAAAGGTATACTCTATGGAACTTCAGCTGTATAGAAGAATACTCTCAGGTATAATTTTATCCCTTTTTTGGGCCTAAGGGACTAAACTTACGAAGAAGGAACCCCAACGGAGTCCATAGTTAAGCTATTTTTAGACTCCCTAAAATTGAAAAGATTGTCGAGTGACCTTCTTCTTTCACACTCGTTGAAATTGGTCCAGAAGAACATTCCTGACGGAGTCCATAGTTAAGATTTTTTCAGACTCCTTAAAAATGAAAAAATAGCCGAGTGATCTTGTCCTTGTCACACTCGTTAAAATGGTTTTGTATCAACGTCTTATCGATGCTAGTTTACCCCTTTTTCGAACCAACTAGACTATATTTGAAAAAGGTACCCCAATGGAGTCTCCTTTTATGATTTTTCAGACTCTCTAAATATGAAAAACCACCGAGATTACCTTCTCTGGGCTCGTTAAACTTACATCGAAGGATGTTACCATTGTATGTTTTATCAACCGTGTTTGCATACCTTATACGCTAGCCTTGTAACAGTTTGCTTTTGCATCTTAACACCTTTGGCCCCCGAAGGATTTTTCCCGAGTATCATTCTACTAGAACATCAGTCTTGTCCTTGTGTCTTGAGCTTGTATGTTTGCAACACTCATTCCTCCTTTGTAACATAATACTCCTTTATTCTTTTTCCACAATTATTGAAAAGAACAAAAAAATCAAATATACCCCAAAAAGAGGAAGGGAAAAGTATTTTCTTTATTGGCAGCATAATGAGTCGCCCTTGGATAGAGCATATATGTTCATTTTTTCATCAGACTATGGGATGTAGTACGACCTTAGGAATATTTTTCTTTCTATATAGAGTTGTGTCCTCCACCATTTGGTTATCCTTACAAACATATGGAGATTTTGTGTTGCCTCATGCTTCGTAGACTTATGATTAATGCCATGCTTCCTAAGTCTCATCATTTTTCATGCTATTGTCCAAGGGAAGTTTGACACCAAGCCTGAGTCGGCCCCTCTGCAATATGTCTCTTGTCCTCATACCCGGCCATCCTGAACATCCAATCAGGTCCTTGTTTGAAATCACTGAAGCCTTCAGTCTGATCATCAAGATTATCAAGTCCATGACTGACGAGCCATCGAAGACCTTTGGGTAGTGCAGTCGTACACTCATATTACACTCCTACCCAAGTTTTTAAGATTTTGAAGTTGTTGCTCGAGCTCTGAAGATCTCATCTCCAGCCATCAGGCCATATCAGCTTCTAGAAGATGGATACTTTATACATATATATTTTTTATTTCAAGATGTAGCTCCACTGTGTATTGTTCACGACTACTCTTTATATGTTTATATGACATGGATCTACAGTGTATTTGATGGGTAGCCATGATTCTATTTTATCCCAAGCATGGGTATGCCCGCCTCGGTGAGACATGTGTTATTTGGCAGACGGTGCCTCCTGATTCCTGATCCTTAGGCTCAATCGTTCATCACATCAGTAAAGATTGGTAATGTATTTCGGCCATCAGATTCTCTTCTGACCTCCCACATTAGGGGGCATCTATTATAACCCTAAATTGCACCACACATGCTCACCTGGCATCAAGCCATCTCATATCCCTTGTTTGCTAAAGCACTGTTGAACAACTCTTTGAAAATCCTCTTTTATAAAGGCCCATGCACCCTACTCCATTATTTCATGCGTGTACACATTGGATGACCCAAAACAACCCACGTGGACCGACAAAATCATGAAAAAAGTAAATTTTCCGATGGAACACAAAATCTATGGGTGAGTTAACTGGAAATCTCGGCCATGCATGGCCAAGGGTTCGTCCAAATACCTAGCTCCTTCTAGCCTATAAAATAAGGTGTAGGGGTCCCATTTGAAAGAGGAAAAATATAGCAAAGAAACTCTGCCCATTTGCATGTTCCCATTGTCCCAACCCTTTAGCCTTTCCTTGTGCCAAAGGAGAAACAAAGCAAAGTAGTTGGAGGACAGTCGAAGAGGAGCCCAGGATCAGGTTCGCAAAGCGGTGGCCGGTCTCAACTTTTGTAAGTTGACTCACTCAAAGTAATAAAGAAAATGCTTTTCCCATCCCAATTCATGAACTTTTTATAGTTTGATTAGTATATGTTTGGATTTCTAACCCGTTAGTATATAAGTAGGATGCATGCATAGTTGTTGCTTGTCTTGTATGTAGGTCAGCTTTGGAAGGAGTATTGCGAACAAGTAATCAAGTACAACGGGGGATCAACATCAAACATCGTAAATGAGGTAGGTTGATCTTTCCATGCATTTACTAAGAAAATGGGATTTAAATCTAGGAATGAAGGTAGAAAGTAGTTTCTCTTCGGTCAAATTTGCATGCAAAGTTTGAACTCTATTTTCTAGTCCATAGGGAGATTTTCCCCACAACACATGGCCCATTGAATACTACAACATGAGGAAATAAAAAATATAGTTAGGAATTCCATGGTATGATTCTAGGATTGCTAGGCTTAATCATCAACAAAATGATCATTAATTAACTGGAAAAATTCAAAATCAGGAAGAGGAATCCTTCCATTCCCAGACACCATTTACAAAAGAATAAATCATCCAAGAAGCAAGTGTCTAATCAATTCCTTTGAATTTAAAGTGTTTACACATTCATTCATTTTGTTCAACTTTACCATTGATTAGAAAATGAAAGTGTCGACTGGGATGACTAACCTATGCTACAATTTCATGGTCATAGAAGGTTAGGCATGAAATCATGAGGAAATTTGATGGCTTAGTTATGATGGAGAGTAGGGATAAGAATAAAAACACAGTTGTCTTCTAATCCCCTAAATAAATTATGTGATAAGAAGTGATGAAGCTAAGTGTCGAGGAATTTAATGGCTAGGGTAAACACTACTCCCATGAGGATTTTTTCTTCTCATGGCACTATCAAGGGGAACGGTCATGTGTGTGTTGTAAACAATTCTAGTTAGGGCTCTTCAATTTTGAAACCGATTATGAGCCTAGTGCTAAGGGTACGATTGGAGCATTTTAAAAGGATGACTTATCATTTCATCAAGCATTCTATCAAGCATTTCATCAAGCATTCTATCAAGAATTTCATTAAACAATTAGCATGCACACTCAAGAGATAGGAGAAAGAAGTCAAAGCATTTCCTCCGACCGTTTGCCCTCCTCTGGTGCAAAACCATGTGCCCTTCTCTCATGCAAATCCACATGCACTCCTCTACAAATCCATGTTCCCTCCTCTACAAATCTGTGTGCCCTCCTCTGCAAATCCGTCTGGCCTAGCCTCCTCCCACGTGTGCCTCTCCCTCCTTCTCCTCCTTCTCCCATCCTCCTCTCCCTTCTACTCTATGTGCAAATGACTGTTCCCTAGCCTCCTCCCGTGTGTCTCTCCCTCCTTCTCCTCCTTCTCTCGTCCTCCTCTCCCTTTCGTGCTCCAAATCCATGCTCCTGTGTATAGTTGTGTGCAACTATGTGAGTGCGAGAAACTCTACGTGCGAGTGTAGTGGCTGTGTGTGATTTGAATTTCGTTTTGTTTGTATGTTGTTTTATTTTCAGTTGGTTTTTTTTTTAATTATTTATATATAATATATATATATATATATATATATATATATATATATATATATATATATATATATATATATATATATATATATATAATCCCCTAACACACTAGTCCATATAAATGGATTAACCCCCTAATAGAATTTGATCATTGATCCATTTGATCCTTGATGAAAATCACCTCTAATAATTGTGACTTTGAACACAATGAATCCCTATTATATGATAATCCCCAATCAATATCAGCTTGAACATGGTATACCCTCTGATCCCTATGATTCCTGAAACAATCACCCCCAGCGAACATAGTGTGACCTCAAACAAACTAAAAAAATGAATACATTATGGTTATGAAAATAGTAACATCATAATATATTGAACCTTCTAATACATATACATTAGCCTTGCTCTTAGTCTCGATATAATTCACCCTTTTATTTATTTTCAAATTATTATTATGATGGATTTAAAAAAGTATGAGGTTAATTAATGTCAATATATCATTTATGGTCAACAATATCTTTGGCATTAAAGTGTCATGTCATGGTATAAAATATCGATCTCTATAACCCTCCTTGGACATAGTATAGCCATGAGGTGTAAAGCATAGGAGCTAATATACCATGGTATAGACATAAGAATATCTCATGTGGTCATGTGGGTTGGATTGATCTAATGTTGATGGGAAAACTAGAATATCAAGTTTGAATCAGAACAAATAAGCGAGAGAGTTCATCAAAGAATCATGAATTCACCCCTAAGAGGGTGTTCTGGAAGTAGTTTCCCTTGAGAGTGGAATAGTTCCTAGGTGATAATATATCTTTAAATGGTGTAATTAATATATCAAAGAACTAGAATCCCAATAACAACCATAGAAGAATAGAAGTTATCAAACCAAGATACTACATGATTAGGTGGTGCAACAAGTGGGGATGATTTTAAGGATGGAAATTTATTTTAAAATGTCTTAGAAACCTTGGCGAATCTTACTAATCCTTCATATGTCAACTATAAATGTTTGGCGATATTTTGTAAAATATTCCAAATTTTGAAATAATGTTATACTGGTTTTTATATAATTTTGGTGATTTTAAAGGTAGAATAATTTTATCCACAAATTTAGGAGAATCATTTTTTTAAAATGAGTGAGAATCTCATTTTTTGGAAAACCATAGAAAATTATCCCATGGTGAAATTTAGACCCTAAAATCATCCATGACAAGTGGTCTCAAGTGTGTTTGAATCATAATGTCAATGTGTTAATTAATATTTTATCTTATAAAATAAACAAGACTCTAGACAAAAGATAAACTAACATCACTCAAATAGGCCTCGACTATAGCTCTTCCAAACTCTTCCATCTAAATCATTGGGGGCCCATTGAGAAAAGGATGAGGGATTTCCAAACACCTACCATGAGAGATGATGAAATCCACTATGGTGATGAGAGAAGGAGGTATATAGAAAATGGGGTTGGGGCCCATAACTAGGAGAAAAGGATGATGACATCTCAGAATAAATATGTCTTATGTGTCCTCCCTCATACAAGATCCATCTCTATAGAAGCCTAATAGAATGGTCACTAATTAGATACCTCTTCATAGATTCATAAAACATGTTACCTTTCCTTCAATATAAAATCAAATGGTCATGGAATATTCATTATTTAAAGAGCCAGGAGTCTCAATCAAACCTCTAGTCCCAACCTTGGAATTATCCACTCTGAAGAGTGTTCTTGTTGCTAAATAGGTCTTGATCGTATCCTACAGAAAGGATTTTAATCTCTCTAATTAGTTAACCACTATGTTTCAAATGTAAATGGTTGTGATTAATTATTTGGATTCATATCCCCGCAACACTAGCTTAACTACGAAGTTCTTTTGGCCCCAATTGGGGATTTAATCAGTTAAGTTAGATTGTTGATCTTAAATGAGATTAGGGTCATGAACCAAGCATTTAACCTATGGAGTGAAGTGTGTATGCTTGTGGTGTAATAGGTTAGAAGGAAATGTACTTTAAATGGAAATGTTTGTAATTAAAGAGAGTTTGAATTGAAATACTAGTTCAAATGAAAACAAATACTTAAGCAACAAGAAATTGCTCCTTATCAAAATGAACCTCCTAATTAGAAATGAGAAGTATTAAATTCAAATCATCAAACAAAATTCTTTTTCAACCTAGCTATGGACTAAGATTTATATGGCTAAATGATTCCAAAGGAAAGGGATAAAAGAAGCCAAATACTAGAGCAAAGAGGTGTTGCTTTCTCTAATAATTCAACTTTTCTTTTTAGAAATTAAATGATCCTTATAACAACAAGAAAATGAGGATTGAAGGTTGGAATATTGATGTGTCTAGTTTAGATACATTTGACCAGCCCACTATCTATCATCAACTGATTTGTTCACTCATGTATCTAGTCAAAACTAGGTCAGATATTAGCTTTGCAGTCAAATCCCTAAGTCAGTTCATGGTGGACCCTGAGAGAGTACATTGGATAGTTGTCAAGCATGTGCTTTGGTACTTGAGAGGTACAATGGAGTGCTGGTTGTTGTATGAGCACAGTTGTGGAGTGATATTGTCAGGTTTACAGATGTTGATTGATAGGGATGTACTAAAGAAGGTTCAAGTTTTTCTTGGCATTGGATGAAAATTATTTACTAGTTCAACAGGAAGAATAAATCATAGTATTAAGCTATGTTGAGGTATAATACATGGCAGCATGCTGAGTCATTATGGTTGAAGAAGTTGTTCTTTGTATTGTTTGTTGTGGAGTTGGAGGCTCTGGTGATACATTGTGATAATCATAGTGGCATCAATCTCTCTAAGAATCATGTTTGCCATTATAAATTAGAAAGCATATAGACATATGTTATCACTTCCTATGAGATTGTGTGCAAAAGGGGGTCATGAGGCTTCAATACGTTGAGACTAATGATCATATACAAGACATATTTACCAAGGCACTTGTGAGACAAAAAGTTTGAAAGTTCTAGATAAGATAGGTTGAGTGAAGAATCCCTTCCTCTAGTAAGTGTAGCTGAGTGTTGGGAAGTGTAACTCAGAAGGTTTTCTTCCATGTGTCTTGTCCTAGTAATTCATTAATATTGTTTGATTGTGTAATTCTTCATGTGAATTAGTAATATTTGAGTCTTGAAATGCTCCCATAGTTTCAAGGTAGTCTACTATAACCATGTCAATTGTTGGTGCATGAAGCACAAGCTGAAAAAATTTCAATGTTGGCCCCATTTAGAGTGGCAATATTTTTCAATTACCTTTCAATCTAGTCAAAGTTTATCATGGCTCTCTTGTTACTATGGGTTTATAAAGCCTCATTATCCCAATGACCACATGCCTCCAAACTTCTGATATAATGATCGTTGGGTAACAAACATTATGAAGGGAATTGTGGCGACTAAGACTAGGGTTTAGAGGTTTAGATGATGAATTGATGTGGAAGAAAATTAGTATTGAGTCAAATTTGAGTCCATATACCCTCCCATATTGTTAATGCAAGTGAATAGTATATCCATGTCAAATTTAAATCGTTAGGAAATAATTTGAAAAATTTCAGCGTTGGCCCATTCATGGGTGCTTGTTGCATGTCTCTAGTCCTAGTACAATTTCCTTGTAAATGTGTATAAGATATTTGGAAAATGATAATATGGTGTGATGGACATGCTTCACATGTTGTTGAACAGTTGTCTCAGTCATACAGAGCTCTTCTTGGTTTTGAGAATGGATTCATTTCTCTATAAATGTTAACCCGCATTGAAGGTGGAAGCTCTAATTATATGCCCCCTCCTCTCACATCACTCTCAATCCCCCCATATTACCTAATTTGAATTTATAAAGAACATGTATCATATACTATATTATACAAAATAAAAACATATAAAGATCATATAAAAGATATAAACATACCTCTTCTTTTCAACAAATTAAACCATCGGTCAATCTTCTTACATTCATCAACTCAACATATGTGAATCTGGTTCAAAATCAATATTGGTGTTGATGTATTTCATATCAACATCATCGTCAACATCATTTTCACTTACTGGTTATATATATCTTTAATGAGATCGCCATCTCCTACATTTGGATGATCAACTTCTTCAACTGCAATGCGACGCATTGACTACATGAGGCACCTGCTCCTGATATTCATAATCTTGATCTTCTTCCTCATTATTATCTTCATCCTTGGCAACATGATTATACTTTACTGGTACTCCTCTTGGATCATATAGCGTATGACCAACTGCTTTGCGAGGTACTCAAAGTAGGTAGCACTCATTGACTTGGAAGAAGATTAGGATCTGTACCCGGTTCAAATGAACTTGTATTAACCATGGTAAATCCATTATCATGCTCAATAAAAGTTCTTCCAGGATCATATCCATGCATTTGTAGCCCGCACCATTTAACCTCAAACAAAACTATTTTAAAGGAATGAAAATCACACTCACAATTATATCCTCAAAATGGCCATAGTACCTATTCTCGTTTTCTTCCATATTTCTGTCACTTTTAGGGGAAATGTTGGTGAATTTAAACACTGTAGTTATCCCACAAATCGAGGTTTTCATCTTATCATCCAACATTTTGATATGAAGTTTATGACCATTACACCACATAGCCTTGTGATGTTTCCAGCTGCAACATGGAAAACAAGTAAAGAAAATAAATTGTGAATTAATTTCATATGGGACTTACTAAATATATATTTCAATAATTAAACAAACCAAATGCATTGAAAAATTGGGAAAAAAACTAGGAAAATGTGGGTAACAAATTTAACCTGCATGTTTATCTTTTAAACAAAGGATAAATCAACTTCCCTTGACATAATATCATGAAATTGATCTGATGGCCGATGCATTGATTTTAATCATCTTACTCACCCCCTTTCCATGATAACCTACCAAAATATTATTCAGTATTATATTCTATCTAATGCTCCATCTAATCAAGTTTGTTTTCAATGTATAAATGTAAACATCCCACTCTCGAGCAACTATATGATAGCATAACAATTTAATATCATTAGTGGATTATTTTTTAATAAATGAATAATTTAATAAATGTCTAATATATTAAATCGTCAACATCTAATAATTACCCTTCACAATCCTCATTTTACCTTTCCCAATAGGACCTCCCCTTCAAATTTGTTGATGGAGTTGAGATTCTAATCTGAGGGCACATTCATATTTTCTACTAAAATTTGGGTAGATATTGACTAATATACCATGCATTGTCTCTACATATATCCCTCAACCATAGGACCCTCTGGACGTTCTCTTTGTATAACAAAGGCCTTAGGTGACTTCCAACTACCTCTCCACCAGCCCACATCGACCTTGTGTGTACTAGTCCCGCGTAATTCAATCTCCCTCAACTTGGTGTATGAGGTAAAGTTCTTGTGCATTGAAAATGTTGGATGTGATATTGTTGCATTTGAAACATTAGTTGAGGAATTTCTCTCTTCCAATACCTTATATCTTTTTATGGATTTCTTTTTGATGATAGCCACCTACAAATGTCCATGCAATAAAATAATATCAAGGCATACATAAATTTGCGGATAAAAGATAATATGCCAATAAATTCCAATATAAAATCACATGAGAAGTACATTTTTCTTATAAACAATACTTACCTCATGTATTTTCCAAGTACATAAAATTTGTTTTATGTTGTTGTAGTGAAATTCATCTGGGAGAGACAAGATGCAAACATCTTTGTAACAAAACAAATAGTATTTTTTTCCAAATTCATCTGGGAGAGATAAAGGTAGAACATACTGTAACAAAAAACAAATAATTATTATTTGTTTCCAAAAAATGCATACCAATAAGGAAATATATTATAACCTACTAATTACCTTAATGAATGTATGTCAGTCATGTGTTTTAACCTCGCCAAAATCACCTTTTGTAGTTAAGATATTTTGTATGTTCGATGAAAACCCCGTCGGAAACCTAATTTTTCGAATGACCTCTTTTACAATATTGCTTTATTGCTCCATCAATAACCAAGGAAGACTAGTATTTTGTTCACGACCATTGCCATTAGAATTAATAATAACACTTTTCAAGGCGTGATTAACTTCTCGGATGTCACAACAAATCTTTCCAATTCTCTCTTTGTCAGTCCTTCCATCTAATATTAGCCATAACAATTCTATTATGTTCTTCCCAATATGCATTGTATCAAACAAATGAACTATTTGTAGGTTCTCGTAGTATGGAAATCTACTGAACTGCATCAAGTAACTTTTCATTCCTCGTGGAAGACCATTCGTGCCTTAACAACATTCATGAAACATCAACAAATTAAA
Source organism: Picea sitchensis (assembly GCA_010110895.2). Lineage (NCBI taxonomy): Eukaryota > Viridiplantae > Streptophyta > Pinopsida > Pinales > Pinaceae > Picea > Picea sitchensis. Next base: position 16,948 of record SNQJ01S0116057.1, on the reverse strand, counting down.
ATTAACACTAATTAATGGGACAAAATGAAATTAATCAAAGATTTATATAATAGGTCATACATAAATCATTTGTGTACCTTGACAATTTCTAATATATTCCAACTTCCATAGGCAAGGTGTCATTCTTCATGGTTTTTTTCCGATTTATTCTTTACCATTGAACTTTTCTTTGTTTGTAGTTCGATAACTATGGTTCTTAGGCATAAAGTTCCTATACTCATCAAACACTTCCTTTTCTAAACTCCTTGAATGACGAGATTTTATCCTCAGACCAAAAACTGGGCATGCAAATTTACCCTCTGTTTGAAGACCTACAAGAAATATGAATAAATGTAGCGTCAAATTAGAGTTATGATTTAAAATAATGCATGATTTTTTCAATAAATGTATATAATATTAAATCACAAAAGAAAGTAACAATATACCACAAAAATGTGTTAACCCGGGAGCATCATGAATTTTCCATGATAGTATTCCATGGAATTGAAATCGTTTTTCCCCTATTGGTATAGAGATGTCATACATAGTGATGCCAACCCATAACTTCAACAACTCATCAATGAGAGGCTTAATATATACGTTCATATATTTAACCTGGTACCTACCTAATTGTTTCAACATACTACATGATTAATTCTACTTATCTAGATGTCGTGATATATAAAAGAAATAATTACCATGCACGAAACAAAGAAATGAAATATTTGTTCATACTCTAAAGAAAATAAAAGATAATAAAATACCTGGAACAATAATTGCCAACATTGTAGGCTCTCTCTTGATCGACATCCAAGGAGGAAGGTTATTGTTTATAACAAAAAAATGCCACACTGAGTACGTAGAATGAAGTTCTCCAAATGGATTGACATCATCAGCTGCCAACGAAAGTCTAACATTACGAGGTTCTTCTTTAAAAATTGGCCACTTTTATTTTATGTAGTTCAATGCAAAACCATCTGCATGCATTCGAAGAAATTCATCTCGACTTCTGTTCTTTGCATGGAAATCCATAAACTGTGCTATACTTTGACACCTGAACAACTACTGGAAACGTGGAATTATCGGAATATAATGAATAAATTTGTGAGGCACCTTCTTTGACATTTTATCGGTTCAATATATACTTATTTGACATTGTGGGCATTCATTTTATAATGCATATTTTCCATAATATACGATATGATCATTAGGACATGCATCAATAACCTGATAGTCCATTCCAATTTCTTTCATAATCACGGATATTTCTCGATATGTGCGTGGAAAAATATTTAACATTGGTAATAGAACATCACCTAACAATCTACAAAATTCTAAACAATAAGTCAATGTAAACAATATTAATCATCAATATATCATCCAATATACTAATTTACAAATTAGAAAACAATAGCAATGTAGGAAAAAATTCAACCTTTTAAGTATTTGTGAACATAAAGGCATAAATAATTGACAAATTAAATACCTTAGTATCTGTATGAGAAATGTGTTTGATAAACCATTCAAAACCTTCAAGTTCACCAACAACAATATAGCAGATAAAATATTTGATGTTGATCCTTCATAAAGAGGTTGACATGACTTCATGAGTAGATGATCAACATCATGACTATCATCCTAGTTGTCCTCATCCATTGGAGAAATTGTGTCTTGGATCAATCTATGTATCTCATCTTCCTTATTTGAATCACTAACGTTATCTCCATCCACATCATCATTAATAACTTGATCACCAACTTCAATATTCTGATCTCGAAGTTCATCTCCCTGTAAAGTAGTATTTCTGCTAGTACTTGGAAAATAACTCTCTGGAGGTCGACACTTTGGGGGGCATCGTCTATATATTTAAAAACAACATAGAAAATTTAGTGTGTATAGAAAATATAAAAATCTTGATAAGAAATATTACTAAAATTCATGACATACTGATTATTATAGAGAATACATTAAATATTGAATCCTCTTACCAAGGGACAATATTCATAACCCCCTTCGGCATGCTCCTTCTCCCTACAATGTCTTTGGGCTGTTGTTATTAAAATTCTTGTATTTTGCAAGCCTCTGCAATCATAGCGAGGGAAATAACATTTTCCATTTCCCATTGCCTCTAATGCCACTCTTAAATGAGCAATCTTCCTGTCATTTTCATTCATTGTGACAAATCCTTGTCCTGACAAGTAATTGTCTTACCTACACCATACCAAACATTAAGTTGTCAATTTTTTATATTTTAGCTACTCCTTTCGATTATAAAATGTTTATTTACAGTGACCTACATCTTTATAATAAGGTCAACATATTTGTAATAAGGTGATCATATGTGTAGAGGATCAACATCATGACGACATATATAACATCTTTATAATAAGGTCATATGTGTACAAATGTTTTCTTTATATAATAACGACATATATACCTAACATAAGTTTAGGGTTAGTGTTTATGT
>SNQJ01S0116057.1:0-14452 GCA_010110895.2 Picea sitchensis | reverse complement strand
TGTTTTCTTTATATACTAACGACATATATACCTAACATAAGTTTAGGGTTAGTGTTTATGTATCTTATTAGTCCCTGCTAAAGCAGGGAATATAGCAATCGATTGCAAGTCAAAATCATTTTGAATTTTGTAAATTTACAAAACATTTAACAATGTTTTATAATGTTTTTCAATAAATATTTATTAATGAGAATTATATATATATATATATATATATATATTCAAAGGTCAAAAACTATGAAGTGACTAATATCCCCTGGTTGGAGGTGACAATTAACCACAAAACTAAAAGAATTAAATTATTTGTTTTTAAAAAAATCCAGAAATAGCCACGTATTAATTAAAAGTACAAATAATGATTGATGTTACTGACATTCTATGTGTAGTAAATGTAAGAATACACTTTCGATTTTGAGACTTTATTTCATCTCCTAATGAGTTGATGACTACACTTTCTCCATCGTCCAGATGTACACACCCGATCACGTCAACCACAACGTTTAGCCTCGGGTTTCACTGATCAGGTTTGAGATTCAAGAGAAATTCCATATCTTTATCAATGAAAAGAGAGAGAGATTATAGCTACAATTGAAGGGAAAAGGGTATGTGGATTCCATAAACCTAGAATATTATGGAATCCGCATACCTTTTTCCATAGCATATACTAACTAGATCCAAAAACCAAACACGTGAAATATGGTACTACACATATTATAATATATTATCAAGGAAAAAACAATCTAAATGAAATTTGGACATTTGAACAAAAATTTACAAGTTAAATGAGTACATCAATAAAAAATAACATACTAACCTTGCAAGTTCAAAATCCGAGCTATGTAGATCGATAATTGGATTTGTTCAACCGGTGGGTGACAGAAAAAATAAACAGCTCAAACAAAAGCCAAGAACAGGGTCGCAACTATAGCAATTGTGTCGCAAAGTCTCTTAAAGTCACGTATATATAGATCAAATAGTCAACTAGTCATTAACACCAACCAATGAGATAGGAAAAATGTTCATTGATATTGCCATGAAAGTTGGTCGTTATTTCAACGAAAATCCTGACTAGAGGTAAACAAAAAATCATGGATATTGTGACGAACTTTCGTGGCAATATCAACGAAAATCCTGCCCTATTTAAAAAAAAGATGAAACTAGTGGAAGCGTGGAAAATTTTCGTGGAATAATCTGCCCATAATCTACCCATGATCAATTATTTGTTAGACCAATTACAGCATGCTAAGTAATTTACGAAGTTGGATATCCAATCAGGATACCACCAAGTACGTAGAAAAAAATAAGACACTTGGATGACCACCTTCAAGACAAGAAAAGGTTTTTATGAATGGTTGGTCATGCAATTTGTTCTATGTAATGCACCACATACATTTATTAGATTGATGAATGATGTATTGCTCTCATATTTAGATTCATTTTTTATAGTGTATTTACATGATATATTGGTCTATTGATCTACGTGGGAGGAGAACATGTCACATATCATGTAGGTTTTGGAGACTCTAAAAGGGTAGTATCTATTGGATAACCTCGAGAAATGTGGGTTATCTCAGCATTCATTAGTGTATTTGGGGTATGTTTATTTTATCCATTATGCATAAAAACAGGCATACAAGGAAGATGATGACTTCAAAGATGTGTTTCAACAACTAAAGGTCCAAATTCATGTAGAAGAAGGTGACAATAAGGTTGACTGTCATCTCCATAATGCATTCTCTACTAGCTAGATAAACTCTATGTTCCTAAAGGTAAAATATTACAACTTATCAAAGAGGCTCACACCTCCAACGTTGCAAGACATTTTTTTGTTGGGAAGACATTTTCTAACTTACAAAGGTATGTGTATTGGCCTAGAATACAAGAATATGTAGAAAAATATATTAGAGAACGAATAATTTGGTGTAAAAACAAGCCCGATAATGGAAAGAAAGGTTTATACCATCTCTTACCTGTAACCTCTCGACCTTGGGAAATCATTTCCATTGATTTTGTGGGTGGTTTACCCACAACAGAGAAGGAACATGACTATATTTTTGTGGTAGTTGATAGGATCAACAAGATGTACATTCTTGTGCCTTGTAAAAAGACCATAAAATGACAAGAATCAACAAACATGTTATTTGAATAGGTCTCGGTGCACTTTGGGATACTGAACATCATCTCAGATAGGGGTACAATATTTCTCAGCTCCTTTTGGACTACACTTTGGGAGAAGATGGACAGAATGTTGAAGCGATATACAACATTCCATCCATGGAAAGATGGGAAGACAAAAGTAGGCAATAATACGTTGGTATATCTTTTGAGGGGTTATAATTAGAAGCATCCAAATACCTAGGATGAAACTTCATCTACATTAATAACTCTTATAACAAAAAAGTCCATACTTTTGTTGGTAATTCCCCTTTTAAAACATGATTTGGATATTTTCCACCTTCACCCTTATATGTTGTTTATGGATAGTAAGGAGGAGTGAAAGAAGACACCATGGGAGAAGCATTGAAACAAGATAAATTCATTGAAAATATTAGATAGATCCATTTGTAAGTATAAGAGGCACTCAAGAAGTCACATGAAAATTATAAGGCCATGCATGATCATCAAAAAACTAAGAAGTCATTTAAAGTGGGATACATAATTTGGTTACAACTGAATAATGAAATACTACAATGAACTAGTAAAAAGATCAATGATATTTGGTATGGCCCTTTTGAGGTATTGGATAAGGTGGGATATAATTCCTACAAATACATTCTACCCCCATACATGCACATTTAATCAATAGTGAATGTGGAGAATTTGAATCTCTATGAATCTTCCATGTTGGATCAGGAGGTGGAGCAGTGTATACCTACCATACAAGACTTAGCACCAGATGCTCACGTAGAGTTGGAAAATGAAATTTGTTTGTAGAGGAAGTCTAAAAATACTAGATATGGGAAGATTGACCTTTGGAAGATTGGGTTGAAAGAACAACTTTCAGGAAATGAAAAATGCTACTCTAGGGAGAAGATAGAGAAATAATTTCTTCACCTCATTCAGTAAACATTTTTTGGAACAAAAGCCTCCATAATTTGGGAGGTATGATCCATATTGGATAATCATTAAAATTTTCATCTATCTTGGTACTTTCTAGGTGGAAAACAATTAGAGGAATCAATTTGCAGGGCCCTTAAGTGGCATGTCCTAGTTTGGAAAATTAGGATTTGGGACTTTACAGAGCCATTTTGAAGCATTAAATGATTTTTTGGGGGGTTATACATTCCATAATGTTTGCACACACCTTTGATAGTTTTATACACTCTGATACCTTTCCAATAATGCATAAAATGCTTCAATCAGATCTCGTATGAAAAAATTATGCATCCCACAAGTTGACCTACCTTATTGACCACCATGGTACAAGTGGACTCCACCTAAACCCCGATTACTCACACATATGGGGCTAGACACATGTGGAAATTCAAGAATATTCTAGAAGGTCAAAACTTGATCACTAATTGAAGGTTGAGGAAGTCAAAACCCTAACCCTAGATGGATATCGATTTATGTCAAATACTGGGCCGCTAGGAGGAGAAATGATTCCATCATTTTGTATTGTACTTGTTCCATAGTTGAGAAGAGCATCCAAGGAGTGGTATTTTGAGAGATTAATAGAAGAGTTAGGATATTCTGTAGCATCCATTTCAGCCACAATGTCAAACGAAACTCTGTAGTGAGTGCCTCTTTCTTTATACCTTCTTTCCATAACTGAGGAAAATAGAGAAGAGCATAGGCCTCACCTTATAGTTTGGTTTTATTTCACATTGGGTTTGCTAAGATACATCCCATGTTTAATTGTATAAATATTGTGTATGTTATTCCCCTTTCTTTCATTTATGTGTTCAGTTATTTTAATAAATTCAAGCAAAGCTAGTAATTAAGTAATCTAGGATATAATGAAAATTAGTTTCCATAGTCTAAGATTTCAGAATTGTCAGGCTAAGAGTGGGTGGAAATCATAACTCCACGAGATGATTATTCCATTAGCATGAAGCTCAATAAATACACAAAGACACAACCTGTTGTAAAATTGGCAATTTTTTTAAAAAATGTTCAAAAAGGTTGACTCGTCATTTGGCTCAAGTTTGTTCTCAGTTTAAAACCCCACCTATTAGCTAAAGGGGAATATGAAAAAAACCAAAGAGTCTCTTGTTTTTGGAGGAATTCTCATCCTTAATTTGGTTTCCCGTGTAATAATTGTTTGTGAGATAATTGTTCAAGAATGTAAAGCAGTTTAGATACATTTGGAAGCAACATGTTCATAGTTAATTTCTTTTGTAAATTAAATGGAAGCATTTGGAGCATAGCAATATAAAAAAAATCAAGGTTACAAGCCAATATTAGATTGTTAAAAGTACCAAAAAATGGACAACTAATATATTTTTAAAAAAATTTGAGGATGAATAGCAACAAATATTTATATTTAGTAAGAGAAGGACACTTGATAGTTTAATTGTCGAATCCTCTACAAGATCCTCAATCTATGTGATTCTATTTTAGTAAGAAGATCAACATTTCCTGGCAGTTGAAACAACAAATAAATATTATAAATAAAGAAACAAATGACTTATGGGGGGAGTAGGTTAGGATATTTTGGCAGTGTGATTGTCTTTGGTATGAAACCCATAGGGAAATTCTGATTTTTTCTAACATGATTGATTAATTAAAGGATTTATGGCTCATTCTCAACAGAACCTTGTGATTTCTTCTTATTTTTTGTGTTAAGATTATTTTATTTCCATCTTTTTTCTTCTTATTTAACCTTTAAATTTGCAGTAAGATTGTCCTATGTTATAATTGTATCAACTTGATACAACAATCACTAATACAATTATGAAAGGAATCATCAATGATTATAGATTTCCATATGTTGGACCTATGTATTTATTACTAAGCCTTATGAAACATGAATGAAGTATTCATGTCTATTTCATACAATATCTATCATAACTCGGATATATTGTGTTCCTTTATAGGTTACCTTACAAGTGTTTAATTGTTGAATTCACTGTCTATGACCATCCCTTGCACTTGCTTTTATTTTTTTGGAGTCATTGTGTAATGCCCAGTAAAACCATCCATCTTTACCTTAGGATTGATAGAGATTTCCTTTTTCCCTCCATTATGGTTTGAGGTTTACTGTTTTATTATTTCTTCCACCTTTTCATTATCATTTTTAGTACTATGTTGATTGAGAATCCATGCCCAGTGGATTAGACCTCTGATATGAGGGATTTACTGTGTTTTATTCCATCCCACTACCATTTAATCCTTAAGCCATGTTTACCTTGTTTTACCCAATTCTTTAACTTTAAATATGGCATTGTGAGCTTAATTGTTAGAACCATTGCTTAGTGATAGTGGGAAGATAGAGTTCTTATATTATATGAGAAATCCCTCTATGTTCCAATATCCAACTTGTGTCCTAAATTTGGTTTAAATATGTGTTGGCATGCTTTCTAAATAGTCTGACACCATCTCAAGTTACAACACAACCATTGGTCTTCTCCAATGTATGACTCTTCTTGTCAAACATGACACTTCATCTGTATATTAATATTACAAGTAACTCAAAAAAAAGGATTGTGTGTCTAACATTACCCCCCTTAATATGAATGGGTGTGTGTTTGTCCAGGAATTATTATGAACTTCTTCACATTTTCTCTTCCAAGTTCTTTGGTGAAGATGTCTGCAATTTTCCCATTTTTGGAATAATTTCTTAATTGAATAGTCTTGGCCTCTACATGATATTGAATTAGGTGATACTTTTTATTGATGTTCTTGGTTCAATCATGGAATTTGGGATTATTGGACAACTTGATTGTAGAAGTATTTTCAACTAGAAGAGGAGTAAAATTCACTTGTTTCTCCTGCAAATCTTCAAGTATTTTAATAAGCCACACAATCTCCTTTGTCGCTTCTACAACTAACACATAAGCCTCTTTTGTGGAATCAATTGGAAATAATTATTTGTGTTATCTCTAGGACTCATGAGATAGCTTGAAGTTGATAATCCATTTTATTTATTCTCATCAAAGTCTGAATTAGAATATTCGATCAGGTTGAAGTCATTCATTGTAGAGTATCTAAGTCCAAAATCTTGAGTTCCTTTCAAGTATTTCAGAACTCTTTTTGCAGAAGACCAATTTTGTTCACACATATTTTTCATGAACTTGGAAATAATCCCAATAGAAAATGAAATGTTTTTTCTCGTGGTAGTAGGATAGATAATACTTCCCACAAGCTACCTATACTTGGTTGCATTATCAAATTCATTCCCTTCTTTTGAAGTGATTTTCAAATTCTGTTCCATTGGAGTGGAAATATGATTGCACTCAACCATGCCAAACTTATTCAACAATTCTCTAATGTACTTCTTCTCGGAGATGAATATGTACTTTGGATTTTGTATCACTTCAATTCCCAAATAGTAGTCAAGAAGTCTCAAATTTGTGATCTTGAATCCTTTCTTCAACTCTTTCTTTATGGATGCAATGTAATTCTCATTTTTCTCTATTATGAATAGATTGTGTACATATACTACAAGATACACAACAATTTTTCCAACTTTCTTGACAAACAAAGTTGCATCGTCAAGATTGAAATGCTTGAAATTCAATTTCAGAAGATGCTCAATTAATTTTTCATACCATTCTCACTGTGATTGTTTCAATCAATGTAAGGATTTGATGAGCTTGCATACCTTATGTTCTTGTCCCTTCACAAAAAATCCTTCTAGTTGATACATGAACACATTCTCTTTTAATTCTCCATTCAATAAATAAGTCTTCACATCCATTTGATGAATTTTCAATCCATTTTGTGCTTCCATGGAAAATATAGTGCAGATGGTGGCCCATTTCGTTGGGGGGGGCGGAGGAATTCTCCTCATAATCAACACCTTATTTTTGTGCAAATCCTTTTTTCGTGAGCCTTGATTTGTTCTTTTCAAGTGAGTCATCTGATATGTACTTTTTCTTTAATACCCACTTCCAGCCAATCGATTTGGTTCCATATGGACAGTCCACTAACTTCCATGTCCCATTCTTGATGAGAGAATCATATATTGGCAATTTGGTTTTCATTGATGTCGACCTTGATAAATAGGTGAAGTATAATTGATTTATTGGTTTGAGAAGCATTGTCAATATTGGACTTATTGTTATGAAGGTGATTTGAATGTCAAGCATTGTCAATATTAGACATGATGTTATGAAGGTTGAACATAATTTTATGAAGGTGACTTGAATATCAAGCATTGTCAATATTGAGCATAATGTTATGAAGGCAACTTGAATGTCAATCATTTTCAATATTGGACATAATGTTATGAAGGTGACTTGAATATTAGTAGAAATATAATATTGACTAATACATTGTATTATCTTGATACACTCATCCTATATTGTATAAGGTTGAGATTTTTTCATTAACATTCATGTAAAAAAGAAGAAATTGTGAAGAAATTGTCCACGTAAAAAGGGTAAATGGATAACCCAATATGGATCCATACAAATCACAAATAAAGAAGTTAATAAGACATGGTTCATTAAAAGTTATTCAAAAAATATCAATTGAATAAGAGTCCAGAGATGAGATAGAATCTCAATGGTGGATGTTTAGTGAGGAAGCATTGACACCATCAAGTCACAAGTCGAGTCAATTCAAACAACAATAAGGTCGATTATCTGGAAGTCGATCGACTACAAAATAAGTCAAAGACTAGTCGACCGACTACAAGCCTACATATTGACAGAAGTTGGAGGAGACAAGTTGATCGATTTCAAGATGAGTCAAATACAAGTCCACCAACTAAAGGTCGAAGTCGAAGGAAAATTGAGTCAGGAAATACAAGTCGGCCAAAGAAATGCAAGACGACTAAAGTCAAATTTCTCAAGTCAATTTTCTTCCAAGTGAAGTTAGTCCAAGAAAGAAGTAACCTAAAGTTCGAAGTCGAAGAAAACTTAAATACAAGTTGAATCGAGGCTGAAGTAATATGGGTTGACTAGAATTTAAATACTCAAGTCGAAATTTCTCCTAGTTGAGTCGACCAAAAATATGTTTGTCGGGAAAATGAGGAAGAAAATATGAAAAAGGGTGAGACCAAGTCAAATATTTAGTGACTAGTAACTGAGAGTGAACCGATTTTAATATACACATCAAGTAAATTTTTTACAAGTTGACTTTAAATAATCACCAACAAAGGAGATATGTGGAGGTTGATTTAGAAATTCACAAAAAGGTAGTATGTACCGAAGTCGATCTGGCATCCAACGATGAAAGGGAAATATTTTGAAGTTTCCTTCAAAGAACCACTTGTACTGGCCACCTCACACACTTTTTGGGTAAATTGGCCATATGTCAGTTAACTGGGCATGTTCTGCAAAAAGCCCATGTCGTGGAATTTTAAAATTCGTTTCCATCACTCCATAATATTCATACAAAAATAATTGTCTAAATTTGTATAGGAAAATCAATTAATAAAAGTTACCATTTTTGTTAATTAAATGAAGGGGTGCAATATTTCATTCCAAAAGGACACATTGTTTTAAAGTGACACCCTTTGGAGGACTATATAAGTAAAGGAATATGAAGGAAAGAAGGTGTCTTGGTGGATATATATATATATATATATAATGTATTGAATGAAATTTCATTCTATTAGGTTGGTTCGTGTTTATAGGTTGAGTCTTGTCATGAGGATTTGATTCCTCACATCCCAGTTGGATCTAAGATCAACAAGAAGGGTCTTGTTATGGGGGTAGGATTCCTCATTTCTTAGTTGAATCTGAGAACTACAAGTTGGGTCTTGTATCAGAGAGTTGGATCTCTCATATTCAGTTGAAGTTAAAGATATTAAAGGATTGATTTTATTTGTATTCATTCAAGTTAAATAAATAAAAGAATGATATTTTATCTAATTCATATAGTTTTTATTATGCATGTTTATGAATAATTAATTGAACTACATATATCTTATTCAGTTAATTTAGTTAATCTATGAAAGTGTGAAAAGTAGCCAAACGTTTCAAACATTGATTCACCCCCTCCTCTCAGTGTCAATGTGTGTTTCAATAATTGGTATCAGAGCAGGTTCCTTCACTACACTTTAATCACTCAATTGTTTTGAAGAGAACAATTGGTATTAGAGTAAGGTCTCTTCAAGGAAAAGTAGTCTAATCACTGGAAGGAGGATTCTACTAAACACACACATGGATGAACAAATGTCTCTCTCCACAAATGAAGCTCATTTATTTGATGGAACAGACTAATCTTCATGGAGGAAAAGAATGAAAATATATGTGAAGTTAATAGGATATGGAGTTTGGGACTTAGTAGTAAGTTAGCCTTAGTACTTAACTATCTCAACGAACAAATCCAAAACTGTAAAAGAAGCAAAGAGAAAAATTTTAATGGCATTAAAAACAATCAAGAATGGACTGTTATACCGAATCAATTAAAATATGGGACATTATACCTTTGCTAAAGTATTATTGCTCCAACTAGAGAGTTCTTATCATAGTAAAGTACAAAACATAGAAAAAGAATATAATACCATCAAGGAATTGATGCAATCCTCGGTCATCAATAAAGAAGACAAATCAAACAAGGAATTGATGCAATCCCTAGTCATCAATAAAGAAGACAACTCAAACAAGGAATTGATTAAATCCCCAGTCATTAAAGAAGAAGACAACTCAAACAAGGAATTGAGGAAATCCCTAGTCATCAATGAATGATACAACTACATTAAGGAATTGATGCATACCTTGGTAATCACTGAAGAAAAAATATTAAATATTAAGAATGATGTTATAGTTGCATACTAAATATTAAGAATGATGTTATAGTTTCATTAGAAGAGATTCTTATGGAACCAGGAAATGGTATATATATTGAAGTTCTTGTGAAGGATCTTGACAATATCAAATACAAAACTATGTGCACTCTAGAAGAGTTGGAGAAACTTCAAAAGAAAAATATGTTGCTACTACAACAGTTAGATCAATCTAACAACCATGAAGACAAAGAACAAAAGATTCAACTAGAATACAAAGAACAAGAGATTAATAGATTAAAGAATGAAGTTGTTGATATAACAAAATAAATGAACGGGTTGAAGGCATATGACAAACTCAATAAATGAATAGAATAATTAGAAGAAACGAAAGAAATGGTCAACATTCTAAAGACTCAACATGAAGAAGCTAAGGAAAGTGAAGAAACCCTGAATATCCAATTGACTAAAAAGGAATAATTGTGCTACACACTAGAATTGGAATTCATCAACCTCAAAAGGATTCAGCTAAAACAAGGAAGAAATCAAAATATTGAATACTGAAGTTGTTGATCTAACAAAAGAAATAGAAGAGTTGAAGACATATGACAAAACCAATAAATGCACAGAAGTATTGGATGAGATAGAAGAAATAGTGATTAGTTTAAAGACTCAACTTGAAGAAGCTAAGGAAATAGAAGAAGACTTGAAGATCCAGTTGACTGAAAAGGAAGAAACATGTCACTTGTTGGAATTGGAAGTTATAAACCTCTAAAAGAAGAATGAAAATACAAAAGAAACTGTCAAATTCAAGAATAGCTCAACCATCCTGGATAAGATATGGAACAGTCAAAGACCAACCGATAACAAAACTGGTCTTGGGTATAATAAGAAAGATGAAGGCGACAAGTGGAACACCATTCACAAACATGAGAAATGATTATCCTCCTCAAAAGGAAAAGGTGCAATCACAAACCAAATACAAACCATGAACTTTGTTAAAGGAGGAATCTATAAAAGTAAAAAACAAGAAACATATCAAAAGGAAAACTTATCATGTCACAACAGACTCGATTATTGAAACACCTTCAATGGTTATTGATTTTCTTGTTAAAACTTTGGTCACAAAGAATTGGAATGCAACAGTCCTGAAAATAAAAATTTAGGAAGGTCTAATAACTTAATGAGATGTTGGAGATGCAATTATGTTGGGAACAAAACAAATTTTTGACATACCATGAGATGCTACAATTGTGATAAGTTTGGGAAAAAATACCAAGACTGCAGTAAATCAAGAAGACAACCCATGAAAAATAATCCATAAAATCAAGAAGGAAATATAATGAACTTTGGAAGAAAATAAGAGAGGATAAATCTCAAAGGAAAAATGTAAAAAAAAATAAAAATCATCAAACAGAGTGCCTTGTGGAAAGATGTGGAGAATAAAATATGAAGAAGAAAGCAAGAAATATGATGAAGATCTTGCACCTAAAAATAAATAAATTGATAACAATAGACTGATGGATGAAACTCGTAATAAGGAATGTGAAATTCAAATCTTTTCATATGAAGAGTGTAACATCCCGCTCTGGCGCACTGAGACCACTTATTATTTGAGGACACTTGCTCGCAAGTGATCTGGACCCTTTTTGACATTAGACCTATTATATTTGATTATGATGTGATTGACAGATGACATGATGTGTTACTATTTTCAAATCTTTTCATATGAAGAGTGTAACATCCCGCTCTTGCAAGACCGAGACCACTTATTATTTGAGACACTTGCTCGCAAGTGATCCGGACCCTTTTGACATTAGACCTATTATATTTGATTATGATGTGATTGGACAGATGACATGATGTGTTACTTCATTTGATTTGATCTGCGCTATTTACTCAGTTTTATTGAGTGTGCGTGGTTTTTGACCTCGAGGATGCAGAGGTATCAATGAAACACCCCGACTCCTCGGACTCCAGTCAGGGAGTGTGCCTTTTGGTTGATTTGTTTATTGTGATGTTTCATTGATTGGATGATTGATGTTGACATTTCGACATGATTATTGGTGATGCAGTCGAGATAGCTTCGTCGCACTTTGACTCACATATGGAGTAGTACCAACAATTGCGTAGAGGTTGAGGGGAGGTGGACAGCTCGCCATCACCAAGCAGTTAATCCCTTCACTGTATATTCAACTCAGGTTAACGAATACCTAGTTCGAGAGGACCCACGATGTCGTGAGGGCATACTGAGATAGTCGCTCACGAGTATTTCTAAGGGGCGTGCAATAATGTGTGGGCCTTATTCCTTAGAGACCTTAGTCTCCTACTAGTTCATCCGGCTGAGTATTGACTCTATGGGTTATAGAGGTCTACCATCAATTCATTCGGCGAGTGGCACCCTTGAGCACGCGGCAGACCAAGGGCACGCCGCACAATGAAATTCCTGCAGAGGCGCAGTGCACCCCTTGGAGCATGTGGTGCATCCTCGGCGCACGCCGCATAACGAAATTCCGTGAGGCGAAGTGGCACCTTGGCGCACGGAAAGCACTGGGGAACGCCGCGATAAAGGTGGTTGATGGAGTCACTTAATTAATTCTAAGTCTTCAGCACCTTAATCAAACCTTAAGCATTACCCGAACCAATCGTCAGCCTAGCTCAGAATCTAAACCCTAAGCCTAAGACCCTATAGAAACCTGGGAAATTTCTGCCAGGCCTTAACTTGAAAAATTCAAAAAAAACTCACCATCACCCCTCTCTATCCATTGGTGGTCTACTTAATAAAACGATCCCCTCCACTGGATCTTCTAGTGTCCATCTCCTTTATACTTGTCTAGTTCACTTTTATTACGTCACTATCCCTCCTCATAAATCCTCTTTATTCATTTTTGTAAAACATTTGCTTTTCCCCACCGGGCTTGCCATCAAATCTCTCTTTTTTTTAATCCCGAATACAGAATATTAATGGTAAATTAAATAATGAATGCATGTTTATTAAAGAAAATGAAAAAATATATATATATATATATATATATATATTTTATCATAAAACAAATTATAAACCAATAAGTTAAGCATGGAAAAGGGAAATAAAAATTATATATATAAATGAATAAATGAAAAAAGGGGAATAAATAACATGAAAAAAAAGATGAGCGACATACCCTTGAATTTTGAAAAAAGGGGAAAATAAAAATTGAATTTGCGCAAAAGAATTAAACTAAAAAAGAAAAAAGAAGAAAGTCAAAAGAGAAAAAGAGGGGAAACCTAAGTAAAAAGGGAATTAGGGTTTGAGTAAGAGGGGATAGAGGGAAAGAAAGGGTTTTCTTTTGGGAGATGGGATTGCTATTGGCCGAGAAGAGAGACCGGACCGATTTTCCGGTAGGAGATGGGAAGCCTCAAAGACATTGTGAGTGGTAGCCTCACTTTGGAGGGCTACCGAGGAGCTTACAGTAACCTCTGTTGTGTGTGGCCCCTTGCGCTCCTAAAGGTCAGGGGAAGAAGAGTAAATTCTGGCATTTATCGGGAGGTACCGTGAGTTCGTTGTCGCCGGCTGCTGTGAGCGTGGAGCAGAGCCGTTGGATGCCGGAGTCAATTGCGACAACAAATAAGGCAAAGGTATGTTCCCGAACTAAGTAGAGTAGAATGCAGCAACTCTAGGGAAAGGATCGCTGTAATTTTAGCTAAATTTTTATTAGGGTTCTCGGGTGGACTGTAAAAGAAAATATTTATCGCCCCGATTTGATCAGTAAATTCCCATTATTCGCCTCGACCATGGAAAGATTATTATTTAATGTTTCCCGTGAGTTCATATTTAAACCCGCATTTTCCTCGGCTCTTTGAAACCACCGGAAAGTGTTTTGGTGAGAGCCCCGAAGTTTCCAAATTTAACCAATCGCTTTATGGTGAACAAACACTCATGGTTGGGGGTTTATCTTTCCCGTGGGTAGTTACTTTTTCTCGCATTTTTAGGGCTTGGGGCGATAATCCGGCCGCCCTCCCCGCTACTGCGTTTCATAGTATTGTTGTCCCAACATTGATCCGCAATACATGGAAGAAGCGGCATGGTCGGGCCTCCATAAGAGCCAACCCGACCGCTCATGGTATTCGCCGATCCGACCTAAATACAACTCTGCAACTTATAAGGAGTAATGACATACCCGCTTCGATCTCGACTTGGCTTTTCGCTTTGTTGATTTTCTTTATCTTGGTTTTTATTTTAAAATTAAACCCCAAGAGCGTATCAAGGACAATGAGGCGAATTTCAATTTTGGGAGGTCTCAGACTAGAAATGCAGGTACGCAAGTTTTAGCAAAGAAAAGTTTCAAGGGAGGTTGAGACCATACACCCGTTTCTCCACCCGAGTTCTGTAAAGGACCCTACGCAATAGGATGTCGTTAATAAAATTTTAACTATGCAACATCTTAGCAACCTACATAAGCGTTATGCTGATACCGAATACTTTATACAAAAACCATGAACAGTTTTTATAAATAATGAATGTTAATAGTTCTCAAATTTAAGCTAAAGCCTGATCTCCGCACGAAGTCAAAATCTTCAAGAGAGAACACTTCCTTACTGCTAAAGCTCAGAGGTTTAAATAAAGGGAGA
>SNQJ01S0116056.1:0-18498 GCA_010110895.2 Picea sitchensis | reverse complement strand
ACCTTTGGCATGTAACCACATTTTTATTTTTCTTTCATGGCCATGGACAGTTGTTTGGTATATTTTTCAAATGGATCTGCAATGTAATTCAAATTGGAAGCCATGTATGAAAAGTTAGTATAGATTGTAATGAGAAACTAGTTATTCCAGCTCGGTCCCTATTACTCAAGTTATGGGTTTTTATAATGTATTTCAGCCAACACAGATACTCCTCTGACCTCACACATTAGGGGGCATCTGTTATAGCAATATTTGCCTCATCCCATGCAAACTTGCACGGAAGGCCTTTTTCCATTTCCCTATGCATAATTGAAGTCCCGTTTTTGCAAATCTCGTAGATAAAAATATAATTTTTCCACATATATGCACCTTTCATACTATACAACATGCATATACACAGGTTTCACCACTACAACCAGCGTACATCGAAAAATGTGCCAAAAATTGAAAAATGGTTCCAAGTTTACAAAATCAATGATCCTTGGCCTTCCATATACTAGAAACGTTCTGAATTGGCCCTTCAATTCCATTTGAAGGCTATCAATGGGCCAAATCCAAGTGATGGAAAGAGAGAGAAAGAATTCAACTTTGAGAGCAAAGTTACTCTAGAGAAATTATTCACTTCACATTGAGTCTGCATCCCTTTGTCCTTTAAGTCTCAACACATTGTTCAACCCCCAATATCTTCCCTTACTAATTGAGAAATTTATCATCTCTCTTATATGAGATTGCCTTTGGTGGAGGATTGAAGTGGTGGAGTCCCAGCTAGAAGGAACTTAGTTTCTCGGTTCTGAACCATGCTGACACGAAAATCTGTAACTCATTCACTTATGTTGCTTATATATTAATAGAAATACTCTTTTCTTGTCCAATTAACATCTTGCAAATATTTGAATTATTATTCCATGGGTGTATTTGTTATGAATCTTAATGGATTATGCTATTTAATTTTAACATCATATATTATCACCATATGCTTGCGTTACTTGGTTGTTGAGGACTAGTTTTAGGTATATTTCTTTGAGTCAAGTGCTCAACGTTGGACTTCATCGAACGTCTAGATGAGGTAGGCCTCTTATTCTATCTTGTTAGCATATTTTTTATATAGCATACTTGAGACTAGAGTTGATTTCTGCATTCATTTATGTCTGTTGTGGTTTACCCCTAGCCATAGAGAGGTTTTCCTCGTAACACTCCTCTGGACAAAAATTTAGGGGCTCCTGTCCATGAGCTTCTGCATTGACTTTTCATGCTTCTGAATATCTTCTTCACTTATCCAACTGGAATCTTCTATTTGGTGTCCCTTCCACTTTACCAAATACTCAAAATAAGTCTTCCTCCTGGTCTTCTCACCAATCCTCTAATCTATGATCTCCTCCATCTGCGACATTTCTGCTATAGGCATCTATTTCTCCGACTGGATCTCTTTTTTATCTTATGATCCTTTTGTTTCATCCCCCCTGTAAGGGTACATGTCTGAAATGTTGAATATGGGTGATATACCCACATCCTTTGGAAACTCTTCCGCATAAGCATTTGCATCAAATTTCATTAGGATCTTGCATGACCCTATTTTCTTCAATTTTAATTTATTATATATTCCCCTTGGGAACCTTTCCTTCCTGATATGTGCCATAACTTGATCTCCCACTTCAAATTGAATTTATCTCCTATGTTGATCAACTCTGCATTTATATTCTCTCTTATTGTTCTGCAACTGCTCTTTGATCTGATTATGAAGCTTCTGCATTTCTACAGGGAAGTCTTCTACTCCAGCATGCTTGAATTCATTATGCTCCAAATATCTCAACTCTGATACTCCTCTTGGGTTCATTCCATATACTATCTGGAATGGACTCTTTCCTTTACTCTTGTTTGGTGAGACATTGTATGCAAAATCTGCTTGTGACAGAATCTGATCCCACTAGCTATGATGTCCAGTGACCAGACTCCTCAACAAATTTCATAAACTTTGGTTTACCACCTCAGTCTATCCATATGTTTGAGGGTGATATGATAAACTGAAGGACATTTATGTTCCCATCTTCTTCCACAATGTTCTCCAGAAATGACCAACAAATTTAGTGTCTCTATCCGAGACAATACTCTTGGGAAACCCATGAAGTCTCACAACTTCCTTGAAAAACAGATATTCAATGTGTGTTGCATCATTATTTTTCTGGCATGGGATAAAGTGTGCCATATTTGAGAATCTATCAACTACAACGAATGTGGAATCGCTTCCCCTTTGTGTTCTTGGAAATCCCAACACGAAATCCATTCTTATTACATCCCAAGGCCTATCTGGAATAGGAAATGGTTGATATAACCTAGTGTTTTGTTTATTTCCTTTTGCATAATGGTAAATCTTACATCTGTTTAAAAATTTCTTCATTTATGCCCTCATACTTAGACAATAGTATGAATTGTTCAATTGTGCAAATATCTTCTCATGGCCAAAATGTCCAGCTAGACCTCCACTATGTTTTTCCTTCAGCATACTATCTGTCATCGAGCACTTTGGTTTTCAAAACTGGCTACCCTTAAACAACAATCCATCTTGAATCAGCTACTCTGTGCACTGACTTGTGTCTCTAAGTACAATTTTTTTTCATGCTTCATACACCTCTTTAAAGTATGGGTCATCATAATACATTTCCTTAAGGTGTTCGAACCCTAAGGTTTTCACTCGAAATTCCTGCGGAATTAGACATCTCCTGCTCAATGCATCAACAACTTTGTTAGCATTACCAGAATTGTGTTTAATGAAAAAAGTGAAATTTTGCACAAACTCTATCCACTTGGCATGTCTTTGATTCAACTTCTCCTATCTGGTTATCAATTGTAAATCTTGATTATTGATGTACAAAATGAATTCTTTTCGAACAAGGAAGTGCCTCCATTTCTTTATGGCTTGAATTACTACATAAAATTATTTATCATATGTGGAGTACTTCCTCTTTGTTTCATTCAGCTTCTCACTGAAATATTAAACATGCCTATTGTCTTGGATCAAGACTACTCCAATTTCTACTCCGCTAGCATCACGCTGTACTTGAAACGTCTTCCTGAAATATGGCAAGACCAAAATTGGTTGTTCTGTTATCTTCTCCTTTAATATCCTAAAAAATTTCTCAGCTTCTTCTGTCCACTTAAAATACGTGTGCCTCTTCTTCACCATATCTAATATTGGTGCACAAATACCACTGAAATTTCTAATGAACTTTAGATAGAAACTTGTTAATTCATGGAATCTTCTCACCTCGAATATGCTCCTTGGTGATGGCCATTCTCTGATTGATCTCACCTTCTTTGCATCCATCTTCAATTCATTTGAAGAGATTACAAAACCCAAGTAAATGATTTATTTCTTCATAAAATATGATTTCTTCAGATTTATCAACAACTTCTCCCACTGCAATATTCTCATTACTAATGTTAAGTGCCTAAAATTCTCTTCTCCAGTTTTACTGAAGACCAATATATCATCCATATATACAATCACAAGCTTACCAATAAAATATTTTAATACCTCATAAAATTACTTGGGGTGTTCATCAAGCCAAATGGCATAACAATCCCCTCATAAAAACCTTCATTCGTTTTGAAGTTTTCTTTCCACTCATCACCTTCTCTCATCCTTATCTGGTGATATCCACTCTTCAGGACTATTTTCTTAAAATATTTTTCTCCACTCAAACAATCCATTAAGTCATCCATCCTGGGAAAAGGAAATCTGTACCTGATGGTGATATTGTTTATGGCTCTTGAGTCTGTACACATTATCCAACCTCCATTCTTTTTTGGACTCAACACAGTTGGTACTACGCATGGACTCAAGATTTCTCTAGATAAACCCTTGTCCATCAAATCCTAGACTTGTTTCTTTACCTCCTCATTATCTTGAGGTGTCAGCCTGTATGCTACTTTTTTCGGAAAACTCACTCCTGGTATGAGATCAATGTGATGGTTGATACTCCTGATGGGTGGCAATGAGCGAGGTAACTCATCCACTACTATGTCAGCAAAATTTTCTAACAGCTTCTGAATTTCTTCAGGCGGATCATCCATAGAAGTGCTTGTAAGGATGACTATGGGCTTCCTCACCACAACAAATTGTATCTCCTGCTCCTTATCGAC
This sequence comes from Picea sitchensis, assembly GCA_010110895.2. NCBI lineage: Eukaryota > Viridiplantae > Streptophyta > Pinopsida > Pinales > Pinaceae > Picea > Picea sitchensis. Next base: position 14,358 of record SNQJ01S0116056.1, on the reverse strand, counting down.
TTCACTTAGACATTCCTTCCCACTCATGAGAAGTATACTTGTGATGGATTCTTCCTTCACTTTCTTATCCTCTATTGGTAATAGCATGTGTGTTCTACCATTTTTCTCCAGGTTAAAAGTATTTTTTCTCCCATCATGAATGACATTTTTGTCAAACTTCCATGGTCTCCCCAACAAGACATGACATACATCCATGGGAATCACATCACACAAAATCTCATCTCTATATCCTCCTATCTTAAGTTCAACTTGGAATTTTTTAGTTGCAATTACCTGGTGTCCTTTCTGCAACCATGACACTCTATACGAATTCAGATGTGCAGTTGTCTCCAGCTCCAATTTCTCCACCATCTTTGTGGATACCAAGTTATCAGTGCTCCCACTATCAATTATCACTTTTCATACCCTATCTTTGGTTTTGCAAGCATTTCTAAACAAATTGTTCCTATGCACTAGTTTTTCCACTTCTGGCTCTAGCTTCAAGAGAACCTTCTTCATCATCAAATATATCCCATATTCTACACCTTCTACCTCAACATTCTGCCTCCGCGCTTCCGAAATGTAATATTCACCTCCTCCTTCTTTCTTTCTCTCGGGGAATTCCAAATACATGTGTCATTTTTTCCCATAGGCATAACACTACACCTCTCCTCCTCTGACTCTTCCTCTTCCTTGAGGGAAAACATTACTTCCACCATACTGTCTCCATCGGAAAATTCCTACTCTTTTTGGGTGACTATGCGGTTTTCCAGTCTCAACCTTGGTATTTTGTGTCTTGTCATGGACAATTCCCTTACCTCTATTTAGAATTCTCCCTCTACTTCACTCGCTCTGTTTCCTGGCCAAATTCTCTTCTTCCTTCAATGCAATCTGATATGCATCCTCCATTGTCCTCACTTTTATCATGTTGATTTCATCTTGGATTTCATATCTCAGTCCATTAATATACCTGGAAACCTTTTCATCATATTTTTCTCTTTTTCCAACCCTGATGTTCAACTTATAAAATTCCTCTATGTATTCTTTTACTATCAATCCTTTCTATCTCAAGTTATGTAACTTCCTGAATAGATTTATCTGATAGTATTTGGGTATGAATTTAGACTTCAGCTTGGCTACCATTCTATCCCAGCTCTTGATATTTTTCTTTCCTTTACATATTATGTCAACTTGTAGTTCATCCCACCATAGTGTTGTGTGTCTCTTCAATCTGGTGACAGCATGTTTTACTTTCTTCTCATCATCAACTTCTTCATAGTCGAATTATTTTTCCATTGCTCTTATCCAATCCAACAATTCTTTGACATCTAAGTTTCCTTTGTACATTGGGATTTCTATTTTTTCTCTTGCTCCCAATTTGACAACAGCTTTCAACAAGCATTCTTCTGCAGCATCTCCTCTTGCATCTCCTTCAACTTCCATTTATTCACTCTCTACATCACTGATATCTCCATCATCAGGTTCTCCTCTTTGTGTTGTCTCCATAGCATCTAATCTTGTGAAAAGTTCTCTCATCTCCCTTTCCATATCTGGGTTTTCTATAGGTCACTCCACATGTCTTCTAGGCAGAATTGTGTTGATACCACTTGATGATACCAGACTACCTATTTATTTTACACAGAGCACAATTTGAGGCTCTAATACCACTTGATGCAGACCCCCTTCTCTCCTCGGGGTTGCGAGACCTCTCGGTCAAGGATATTCAATCCATTGAGTCGAATAGACTCTTCGGGACTCTTCTAGACCCTGAAATCAATTCACACATGCCCCCTTTGGTTACCCACACATGCTTGTTTCACCTGTGCACCCTTTCTCTGTCACTTTTGGTAACTCTAAATGGTGAGCACTAGTTCCTCTCCTAGTCCTTTCCTCCTTATGACCATGGGTTATAACCTCCATCTCACCCCCTTCATAGCTTCAAGCTTCGTCATTTTTTAGTGCAGCTGACACCTTTTTCCTCAAACTCTTGACCAACAAAATCACCCTGGAAAATATCTACGGCTCACGCTTCTCTGATGACTGTAATTCACTTCGGGACTCTAGCTTCGGTAGTTTCAAGTGTTCCAAAAANTCATTTTTTAGTGCAGCTGACACCTTTTTCCTCAAACTCTTGACCAACAAAATCACCCTGGAAAATATCTACGGCTCACGCTTCTCTGATGACTGTAATTCACTTCGGGACTCTAGCTTCGGTAGTTTCAAGTGTTCCAAAAACCCTTTTCCTTGGATTCATTCGTACCTGGAGCTATGGATCGAGCACCACATGATCACCTTAATCAATTGTCAATATTCATCCCTTGTTCCCACTTCGGACTATTTCCAGTCAATGCTCCTCTTCTCTCTTTCTCCTGAAGTGTCAATCCTTCGGAGTAAATCTTCACTCTCCATGTGTCCCTCCATTCATCAATGGCTCATGTTCACTCCAGCCTTCAAGATTTTTGAACTTTAGGAACTTACTCTTCGATTTCCCTCGAACTATCCTATCAACGAAGTGATAGATCTGACACCACGTGTTCAAATAACGAACGGATAAGATTAGATTCTTACCTTTGGAGCTTCGGATGACTTATGGTCAATGTCTCTTCTTCCTCCTCATATTTTCCTCCAGAGCACTCTTCTCCAAGAGCAGGCAGATCTCTGCCACATGTCCTTCCCGAATCCAATGAACCAAATCTCTTCGTCGTTCGCGAATTTGGAAGAAAATGCTCTTTGCTCCACGCAAATCTCCCAGACTCTTTGATTTGTTGCCACATATCGTCCTCGATACTAACAACCTCGATTTACTTCGTGGCTTTAGGACTTTGGGGATCCCTCTCCTTGAAATCTTCCAAACCTCTGAATACATGGAGTGTCGAAGGACTTCAAGACTATCCTCCGTGCAACTATCCCAGATCTCACGGTCTAGAAAGATCATGATTCCTCTGAATGGATCTTGCTTGTTGATTGAGAAATTTTCAGTGGGCTCCTCCCTACTGAAGAATTTCCATCTGCTATCTCTTTTGAGCTTGTTCTTCCTTGGAAATTTTAACTTCTCAAAATGTTTCTTCAACACTTACTCCCTGCACCTCTCAATATGACTTCTTCAACACTTAGCCAAATGTCAACCCTATGCATAGCTTGCAACAGGTTTTTTTCACTTAACCCCTTTATGGACGACTGTGCACTCCTTGCAACAATTATTACATGATTCAATTATTCCTCCTGAACAAAATAAAGTTGAGTGTCTTTCTACCTACGCACACCTTTTGTGGTCCTCTACACTCCTTTGCAAATGAAACTTCACATTATCTCTCCTAAGCTTCTGAGTCAAAATAGAATTTGTCAACGCACACCTTGCAGACACTATGCAGTCCTTGCATGATCTCATAGAAGATAAATAATCGAAACTTGTCTAATCATCACAAATTCATACATTAAACCATGTAATTCATTCATAACATAAGAACAAGCAATAAAAGAGAATACAATTAAACAGAAAGTCTATCGCTCATTTAGATAGACAGAGTAACAACAATCCCAAACATTTTGGATCAACTCTTCTCTTTTATATTCATTCAAATGGTATGTACATGGGATCATACAACTACAATGATCTTTAGCAGCCTCAACAATAACAACTTCAATAACTTTCAGTAGCTTTCAGAAGCCTCATTTGGGCTTACAATACATATATTTATACAAGAAGGGCTCATAGAGATTTTCCCTCCGACTACCTTAGTGCTATCTAATCAAAGTAAAATCTTTCAAACATTAAGTATTATTACAATAAAGGATGGGTACAGATAGATACGAGCGACTGCTTCAGATCTGTACTATTATTTATTACATTAAATAAAATACAATCTTCATCGATCTCACGTGATGGTTCGACCTCTTATCATTTAAGAACTTTAATTACAATCCTTTCGAGATATCTATATGATATGCCATTCTTAAATTTTAAAATCACTTCAAAATGCACGTTGGGTGTTGATTAGTCCTCCACTTGCACGCTGATGATGATGCTCATGCATCACATTTGGAGACCAAGTATACTTTGGGAAGGTCCTTTGTGGTTGTTCAACATGTTGTTGATGGCCCTAGATGCCTAGAAGCTTCATTTAGGACCTAAGTCTTGGGTTTCCTTTCTTGATCATGTCTAAGGACTCAAGACTCATACATAGTGTTCAAAATATCTTAATGATTCCCATATCCCCACTTGAAGGCCAAACATCCCCTTGAGAGGTCATCTATGTGTTGAAGTTTTGCAACTTCAAGTAGTCATTCTCCATAACAAAATACAAAGAAACCATTATATAAGACCCTTGAATGCACTAGAAATAAATAACTGAAAAGAATAACAAGTCGACCCATTGGAATATTTGTAAACGCTACAAAATAAATAAAATAAATGACAATTGTTCAAGTTGGACCTGTCTTAGTGAAATGAGGTTCACTTGGACTAGTATAAAGAGGAGGCCTAGGCTTCTCACTTGGAAACACTCACACTCACTCATCTCTCATCCTAAAGAGGTATTCTACACCAAGGAAGACATACAAGTTGCATGGATGATACTTTGGTGATTTCTTGGGGTTCTATCTGTTGGAGGAGGTGAAATCCACCTCTTAGTTATGTGATAGCCTTGGAGAAGGCCTATTATAGTGGTGTGCTACCCAAGTAGCAACAATTTGTCATCTTGGTTGAAGGTTTTTATTATTGTAGTTGTTGTACCCTGTTTTTGCAACATATCTACCTATTTATTGGGTCTAATGGTGATGTATTTGTGAAATTGGATTGAAATTATTCTAGAGAAAGGCTTGCTAGGTTTTTCTCCCGAGTTTGGGTTTTCCCAAAAATCTTGTGTCTCTTGTGCATTGATAGATCTTAGTAATCCTATTGTTTATGTTGCATAGTTGGTTGATATTTGTAGTGTATAATTATTGTATGATAAAATTGGCATCACATCATAAGATCAATAATTATCAATATCATAAAATAGATGTGCAAATCAACATGGTATTAGATCTTTTCCCCTGATAGAGGCCATTGCACTGCACAAATCAGATTTGAGGAATTGAACTTTTCCGAGATGAACTTATCTTTTGGATTGTTCCCTACCCTATTTTAGTGTTACCTAGACCAACACACCTCCTCCACGATCTCAATGCACCATTTGGCCTAGGTTGCACCCCATATCTTTGATTTTGTGTTGCATATTTCAAAATTATTACTGCATATTTCATAAGACTGCAGATTTTGGCCTAGATTTTTAGAATTCAAAATTCAATATGGAGCCTTAAACTTCAAGAGAATATTACTCATTTTCTTGGATGACAATGAGATTCATAATGATGTGAAGGAAGTTTTCCAGGAGGAGGTTAGAGTATTATCCAAGAATCGTTTGCAGAGAACTCAAGACGATGAAGGAACTCAAGTTCTTGCAGCCCATGAAAGAAGAAAGAAAGGAAGGAGGATTTTTGAAAAGAATAATACATGTGGAAGATGAAGTACAATTCATGATAATAATGGGAAGGACCTTTCCAAATTCCACTGTTTCAAGTGTCATACATTTGGTAACTGTGATTTTTAGTGTCCTCGGAAGAAAATAAAGCATGCATCAACATGACGATGATAATAATCCTCCACAAAAGAATTCAATATACCTTGATAATGATGATCATTAGAAAGACTACTTTGAAAGGAATAAGGATCTTTCAAAGATCAAGTGGTGCAAGTGCAATGAGCTTGGTTACTGTGCTTCAAATTGTCATCAGAAGAAAAGGAAGGAAAATGCAACAACAACCAATGTTGATGAGTGCCCACCACAGAAGAAGTCAAGGGATCTTGATGATGATGACCATCGGAAATAGTACTTTCGATAAGATGCTACATCCCTTGAATAATTTCTATTTAAAAAAAAAAAAATTCTTTTGATTTTATTTTAGGGACATTATCTATGGTATGAGAGCCCATTTTTTTGATCTTGTAATTGGACCATTATTCCTGGTACGAGATTCCATTTTTTTATCTTGGTTACTGTACTTTATACGGGAGGACATATTTTTTGTATTTTGTACGAGGGTAATTATCCCTTGTATGGGAGCCCATATTTCTCTTCATTTAATAGAGGGTTGTGTAGATTCAGAGCAAGTCACTTGGCTTAGGAAGAGAGTCATATGACAGGTAGAGGCCAACTTTCATATCAAACATGGAGGGAAAGACCTTCCAATACTTTTTCATGAAGAGATATTGTTAGACATAGGCAGGAAGTCTCTATAAGCAATAAACCTACTAGAACATGACCATGTCAGATAAGAGAGATAGCTCCAGTGATTATGGACACATTCAGTTAAACTGATTCGAGTATAGCTATGGTGATGGATCCATTGATGGTGAAAGATACAGAGGGAGAAAATGTACTAGTCCCAATACATGAGTTAGAGCCATGTGATGTAGATGGAGCAATTATTGATCCACTCCTAGAGATGGAGGAAGAGACATGTTCGAACCCAGAGGAAGAAGTTAAAGAGAGAGTGGAGGAAATAATCTTTATTTTAGAGGGAGTGGATTATGAGGAAACATTTTCTGCAGACACCAGGTACATTTCCATCAGGACTATCATTGCTCTTGCTTTAGTGATGGGTTGGAAATTACAAGACAACATTCTTCAAATGATGTAATTGAGGAGGAAGTACACATAGGGCAACCTTAGGGATTTTTGACACATGGGAAGGAGTCTCATGTTTGCAGATTAAATAAATCATTGTATGAACTCAAGCGGGCACCCAGAGTGGGGTACTCTCGAATGGATGGATTCATGTTGAGTTTGGGATTCACTGAGAGTGATGCAAATAAAAATTTTTACTACAAGGTTGTAGATGTGATCTAGTGATATTTATATTGTATGGAGAAGAATGTATGATTGATCAGTGTAAGAGGGATTTTGATTTAGAGTTCAATATGAAGGAGCTTGGTCGGGTGTATTGGAATTGGAGTTGTGATAAGATGAGATATTCCTCTTTCAAAGAATATTGATGAGGTTCGATATGATGAATTGCAACTTCATGGCTATACCTATGGAGAAAACTATGAATAATTTGAGTGATTCTACTTCATATTCAGATTTGGTGGATCCCACGATATAAAGAAAGTTGATTGGATCCTTGATATACCTGGTTAACACTAGGTTGGATATTTTCTTTGGAGTGAGCATCTTAAGCTAGTATATGGATGAGCTGTGGTAATTCCATGGGTTGCAACAAAGCATGTGTTCTAAGATATGTCTCATATGGTGAAGTGAGGCTAAAGATATATATATATATATATATGTATAGCAGGGAGTGTAGTGGACATATTGAGAACATTAAGGTGCTCTGTGGGATCAATGAAAATTTCTTAATAAGATGATAAGAAGGTTTATGTAGCACTCAATACAATAGATGTAGAGTATATCTCAACCAATGTCACAAGTCGTGAAGTGGTGCAACTTCATAACCGTATTGTTGGACTTCATCCAAGATATGATTCCATTGGGGCTTCACCTTCTTAACCAATATCTTATCACGTTCATTCATAACGGGGGTTTTTTAATTGTGAAAAATAGAGTCAATATATTATAGGTATTGGGGGGGGATGTGGGTATCGATGGGTTTATAGGTATTGAGTTGTATAAAAATGGGTATTTAGTAAAAATAAGGTTTTCTTTTATTGGAAATATGTATTGGGATGGGGGTTCAACAAAACGATTTTGGGAGGTATTTATCAATATCTAGTGAAATTAGGCATATATTTAATATCCCACAAATGAAGCTAATATGTCACAGGTTCATTGAGTGAAGGCCCTATGAATGATGCAGAAGGGAGCGGAAACACATATCCATAGATGAGAAGATAACGGGAATTTATAGGGGTGTATCATGAAGAAACATTTCTATGACAGAAGAAATTCGAGTATGGAGAATGTATCCCTCATTGAGAGGGAGTGTTTAAGTTTTTCAACTTCGGGCAGTCATTCTCCATAAGAAAATACAAATAAACCATTATAGAAGACCTTGGAATGAACTAGAAAGAAATAAATGACAAGAAGACCAAGTTGACGCATTGGAACATTTGTAAAGGCTAGAAAAGAAATAAAATAAATGACAATTTTTCGAGTCGTCCCTATCTTAGTGAAATGAGGGTCACTTGGACTAGTATAAATAGGAGGCCTAGGCACCTTGCTTGGACACACTCACACTCACTCATCTCTCATCCTAAAGAGGTATGCTACACCAAGGAAGACACAGAAATTGCAGCAACAAGTTGCAGGGGTGATACTTTGGTGATTTCTTGGGGTTCTGTCTATTGGAGGAGGTGCACTCATCCTCTTAGTGTTGTGATAGCCTTGGAGAAGGCCTATTCTAGAGGTGTGCTACCCTAGTAGAATTATTTTTTCATCTTGGTTGAAGGTTTTTATTACTACAGTTTCAATACCCTCTTGTTCCAATAGATCTACCTTTGTGTTGGATCTAATGGTGATGTATTTGTGAACTTGGATTGAAATTCTTCTAGAGAAAATTTTGTTGGGTTTTTCTCCCGAGTTCAGTTTTTCCCAGGATAAATCTTGTGTCTCTTGTGCATGGATAAATATCAGTAATCCTATTGTTTCTGCTATATAATTGGTTGATATTTTCAGTGTATAATTATTGTATGATAATAGTGACATAACATCATAAGATCAATAATTTTCAAGATATGAAAATAGACATGAAAATCAACACTGTGGTTATTTCAGGTGTCATTCATGACCATTGAGCCCTAGAAATTTCTTAATACCTTGAGAGGTTGGGTGTGGTGGTTTGATGTGTTGTACTTTTCCCTAGATGCCTAAAATATGTCTACTTCATCTAATGCTTTGGTTCCCCACCTTGACCATATCAAGGCGTTGAGATCCATACCTAATGATTAAAACATCGTGAGGGAACTAACATGTTTTTCAGAGGCCAAGGATACACTCCAAAGGTAATGTGTAGTTCTTTGAGGAATGGGTCATGGCTCTAGATTCCTCAAATATTTCTTTAGGGCCTAAGGCATGGTCTTCTTCCCTAGATAATTTCTAGGGCCCTAGGACACATACCTATTTATCAAAAGCACCTAGTGGCATCGACACACCCAATAATACGCCAATGATACCCTCAAGAGGCCAATTTTGGTTATTCTAGTAATCCTTCTTGGCCCTATATGGCTAGAAGTTTCCTTTGGGGCCTAACATTCATTTTTCCTCCCCTAATCATGTCCAATTCCCTAACACCCATACCTATTGGTAAAAAATGCTAGTGGTACCTATATACCTAGTTAGAGGCAAAGGATTCCCTTGATAGGTCATTTATGGTGGTTCAAAGTGTCATTATTAGCCCTAGAATCCTATAATCTTCCTTTAGGACCTAACTCTTGGGTTTTTTCCCATGACTATATCTAGGTTCCAGAGACTCATACTCGATGTTTAAAAGCTCATAATGTTGATTATCCCCATCCAGAGACCAAACATACCCTAGAAAGATCCTTTGTGGTGGGTCAACATGTTGTTGATGGCCCTAGATGCCTAGAACCTTCCTTTAAGACCTAAGGCATGGGTTTACTCTATTGATCATTTCCAAGGACCCAAGACCCAAGCCAAGTGCTCAAAATATCCTAAATCTCCTAACAATGCCCATATCCCCACTTGAAGTCCAAAGATCCCCTCAAGATGTTATCTATGGTTGTTTGAGGTGTTGTTCATGAGAGGTTGGGTTTGGTGGTTTAAGGCATTCTGTTTGGCCTTAGATGCCCATAAGCTTTGTAATTTAACTAAGGATTGGGGCTCCCCCCTCAACCATATCAAGGCCTCGAGAAACATACCTAATTCTCAAAACCTTGAGACCCACACCTAATGATCAAAGCCTTGTGAGGGAACTAACATCCTTTCTCATAGGCCAAGGATACCCTCCATAGGTAATATGTGGTTCTTCAAGTCATTTTCCATGGATTTGGATGCCTCAAATATTTCTTTAGGACCTAAGGCATGGCCTTCTTTCCTAGATCATTTCTAGGCTCATGGGACACATACCTAATATTTAAAACCACCTATTGGCACCGTGATCCAAATGGATCTCAGTGGCCATCCACCTTTTCCAGTGAATCACCATTTTGAGCCTATGATTTTGATAAACCATGATATTCACCCTTTTGATGGGGAATGGAATGTAATTTCATCTTCATTTGTTAATTACAGGCATCATGTAATTATTTCCTAGTGGTCTTATGTACATGCCTAAAACACAACGTTAATGCATCGGATCCCATTAGAACTCTGTAGTTAAGCACACTCAAGCTAGAGTAGTACTGGGATGGGTGACTGCCCGGAAAGTCCTAGTGTTTTACATGCCTATGACATTTTATAACTTAGTTCAATTTATCCCACATGCATTATGGGAATTGTTCTCCTCTCACTTTCTCATATATAATTGAGTTGAAGGAGGCCATTTAATAATGCAATGGATTGTGATGTAAATCTTGTTGTGAATGAATCATAAACCAACATCTCTTTCTTTTTAGAGATAGTCTATCCCACCCCATTCTGCCAATTTGTGTTCTAGACTGTTTTTCTCTCTTCTTCATTGATAGAAGTTGGTTTTCACTATATTTTTGTGTTCTCCACATTATCTCTGTGTATTTCCTTGTTATATATCGGTTATATTTTTGTCTTCATGATGTTCTCAAAATAATCATAGGCCAATGATACCCGAGGAGGCCATGTATGGTTGTTCAAGGCTTCCTTCTTGGTCATAAATGGCTAAAGCTTGCATTATGGCTTAACATTCATGTTTCCTCCCTTGGCCATATCCAGGGCCTGAGACCTACACCAATTGCTAAAAAATGCTAGTGGTACCTATATACTTATTTAGAGGCAAAGGATGTCATCCATATTTCATTTTTGGTGGTTCAATGTGTCAATCTTGGCCCCATAAGCCTATAAGATTCCTTTAGGGCCTAACTCTTGTGTTTGTTCCCCTAACTATATTCACATTCTACAAACTCATACTTAATGTTCAAAAACTCATAATGTTGATTATCCCCATCTAGAGATCAATGATATCCTAGAAAGTTCCTTTGTGGTGGTTCACCATGTCATTGATGGACCTATATTACTATAAGATTCTTGACCTAAGGCCTTGGTTTCCTCTCTTGATTGTGTATAATGACTCAAGACCCATTCCCAAAATCTCCTAGCATTACCCATATGCCCATATCTTTTAATATATTATCATTATACATTGCACTAATACATATCAAGATCTGAAGTTTAAAAACTAAATAAAAATTGTTTGATTATACTAGTACGGACCAAAGATCTGAAGTTGAAAAACAAAATAAAAATTGTTTGATTATGTTAAGACCTTCGTACCTTGCACTAATGCATGGCCTTGTGCAATTTCAAGGATACAGTAAATTTCACAATTTAAAAATTATATAAAATTATCATTATAAATTTTGAAAAAATAGTTGTGCACAAGAACAATGTGGTTTCTATAATTCTACAATTTTTTTTAAGAAAATTTCATCATTTAGGTACTCAACACTTTCACTAATGAGAACATATACATTATATTTTGCATGAAAAATAACATACAGCTATTAGAAATACACATAGTCATACACAAATTCTATAAATAAAAATTATATATTCTGAAAGCTTAGTCAATTTCCTACATTTCATTTTTTTACACCATATTCAAAATCGTTATGAACGTATCTCCAATCATCCCTCCAAGTTAACATATTTTTGTTTTTTCATGTTTGCATTGCCACCAATGGGTCATGAGAGACCATCATTAGCTTATACTCACCCATTAGTCTTTTATTTCTAGTGTAAATTTTTATTTCCTAGTGTGTATGGAAAAAAAATTGTATATCATACAAGTATAGAGGAATATTAACACTTATATGGGAAACAAGTGGTGCACAAGAACCAATTGTTATCTACAATAGTACAATTTTGTTTCAAGAAATTATGTCACCTTAATACTAAATTGACATCTTAAGATAACAATGTTAGCAGAAGATAAATTTTTCCCACCAGTCCATATAAATGAAATTTTTAACTATCCAAAAATTATGCATTTTTCAAATTTGATTTTCAGCCATATATATTAGTATATTGTTATTTATGACTATATATCTTGATAATTTGACATAAGTAAAAAAACAATTTGTTAAACAATTTAAGGTTATCATTAAAAAAAAATCTAAAAGTTATTTTATTATTGTAATAATCCAACTCATTATAAGTGATGAAATGAAAACAAAAACTCACCTTAAAAAATCATAATAATCTAACACATTACAAATCATCAAATCACAAATCAAAACAAAAACCTAAAAGTTGTTTTGTTATTCTTATACCTACTATTATAATTATTGTAATAATTCAACTCAAGACAAAAAAAAAATCACAAATCAAAACAAACACCTAAAATCTTTTTTTGTTATTGTTATACCTACTATTATAATGATCCGTCAGGATTTTTTAATGACTTATGGTTGAGTTTTAATTTTGCATGCGTTATTTAACCATTTGAGAAAACTTAGTGAAGAATGAGGAAAGAAGAAGAATTATAACAGCCATATACATATGTTCAGATCTGAAATGCAATAAAAGACAGCAAACCATAACACACAGATTGATAACGGAGTTCGACACAACTTTGCCTACGTCTCTGGACCTTTTCTCTGTGGGGGAGGCTTCTTTATTTCTGCTCAAAAGCTCAAAAGTACATCTCTGCAATGCCAAATGGCTACAATACAGATTTTTTCATGTTCTTCCAGATCTCTAGAACCATGCAAAGAAAACGGCACGCAAAACGGACGTCCGGAGCTCCCAGAAATGGTTCGATAGCGTCTCCTTCTCAAAAACTTCTCTGCGTCAAAATGGATTTAGTTGGTTTCCCTTCAATAAAACTCTGTTCTGACTGCTCCAATGGCTTCAGAGCGTCCAAAAACCCCTATCTGGGCTCTTTCGGCACCTCAATCGGTCAAAAAACGAAGAAGTTAGGTCTCCTGGAAGTCTTCCCCTTCACTCTTGTTGTCTCTGCATCTACAAATTGCACCCTTGTGAAATGAACTTGGCTCACACGCAATAAGTAGCGTGAAAACCCAGCACCGGGCGCAACCGCGCCAATGGTGCAAACCGTAGGATGGTTAATGGCGTGCCAGCCCCTAACAGCCTAGCACTTGGGCACATGGTGTCCATATGACCTCGCGCAATAGCAACAGGGCTTAACCGTTTTCAAGACCAAATAAAAACGAGACATGTGGCGGGTCGTTTGAAACCGTGCAAACGAAAACATAAACCCCGTGCACATAAATTAACAAGGTCATATGGTAATGTTATGACCATGGGCTATACATTACAAACCCCGCGCAAGTGTAGCAAATAGTTACATAAAACCCGCGCTCCATTTAACAAAGATTACGGTCATATATAAACACAATATAACCGTAGACTCCATGTGAAATCGCGCGCGCGTTCTCCATATGTAAAACGGTCATATTGTATACATAATATAACCATGCATTTTATGTAGGGATAGCCCCCCGCCCTCGGATATAGGGGTTTTACACGACCACGGGCTGGGGCTTAGCCCCCCGCCCTCGGATATAGGGGTTTTACACGACCACGGGCTGGGGCTTAGCCCCCCGCCCTCGGATATAGGGGTTTTACACGACCATGGGCTGGGGCTTAGCCCCCAGCCACCTCCTTCATGCGCCATAATACCATGCTATATGCTTTATAATATGGGTTTTATAACATAACATTAATGTGGCGCATTGGTAAATGACCATTTCTTAAGGTGTTGGGCTTGGTGGTGGTCATGGGTTCAAATCCCATGGACCCCAAAAACAATTTTTGAAACATGCCACTTCAACTGATCACTGGGTGCCACATGGCTGCCCATGACTGGCCACATGGCATCTCCCCATTTGACGGATTAATGCCACTTGTCAGTTATTGATTGGTCCAGTTGCCTGCCACATGTCTGCCTTGTCAGCGAACCTACCCAATCACCATCAGCCAGAGAGTGTCACTTCATCTCCTGCATAGTCATCATGCTGATGTCATCAGCATTGACTTTTTGACCAGTTGACCTTTGACTTTTTACCTGTTTGGGCTTCTGATCAAAACGCGATAACTTTCACATACGGAGCCTGTTTGACAAAGTAAATATATCGTCGGAATCAGGAAGACGAGACGGACGCAATGGCATTGGTTTTGTCGTATTCTGAGCACTTTCATTTTTGAGCATTTTTCAAGCCCTGTCAGGCTTCTGAATCCGATTTCGGATCACACCTCCCCACAATAA